>QLOK01042335.1:0-23578 GCA_003313805.1 Tricholoma flavovirens
TCATCCCAAGACAATCAAGTCTTTATAGATTGAAAATTGAGCACAAGAACCTGAATGCCATCCTTGCCACCTCTGCACCAACCAAGGCCCTCACCAAGGCCAAACTTAAAACCCAGCTCCAATCCAACCTCCACCCTGACCTGAGACTCAACATCAGTCTCAAACCTGTTCTGGCCATTGATATTGCCCTCTCAGCTATTGAGGTCAAAGGATGTGACAACCAGATGCAGGCTGAAGATGCTTGCACTCAAAAACTAATTGATGCCTCCACCGCTGCATGTGCCACCCACCACAGCAAGAAGAAGGACTTACTCTCTCAACTCACTGATCCACCAGCAAAGGGAAGTGCCACTGCTACCAGTCCCAACAAAACAAGACAGACTGTGAAGAAATGCCTACCAGCCCTCACACTTGAGGAATGAGCCCTCCTCGACAAACACGCCAGCTGCACACAATGCCACAAATTCAACACCAGCCATGAAAACACTGACTGCCCAATGAAGGCTGACAACACCTGACCTGACACTGAAACCTATGCAACCCTCATGACACCAGAAATATCTGCACTGGAAGAGGAGAATAAAGACGATGAGACCAACTCATGCATCCCTCCCCCTGCTGAAGTCCCCTTCTACGTATCACACCTCTATCCTACATTATATGTCACCAGCCCCCTCATCACCAAATTTTCTGTACAAATCCATCCACTGATGGACATTGGTTCCCCCTCTGCAGTGATTAGCCTCGAGCTCTGTGAGCAGCTCAGCTGCCAACGTTATCCTCTCCCCACCAAGGAAAATAACCTGTCATCACAGAGTAAACAGAAACTCAACTGTGAGGAGTTTGTCAACCTGGAGCTACAATCAGACCAGGGGGTGTGGAAATTGAGGGTACATAGGATGAAAGTATATAAGGGACTATCATTCCCAATTATACTAGGAATGCCATTTCTTTCATCTCAACAGATTGTGATTCACACACATGAGCAAATGGCCATTGACAAACAGTCTGGCTTCAACCTTCTCAATCCTCCTCCTCAAACACCCCAGCCCCAAGGCAAACAATGAGTTATACCTCCACTAACACCAAAAGAAATTCAGACTCTAAAACCACCCACTCTTGAAAGCTCTGGAACACCAGCACTTGCTGGCTGCTTACTTCCCAGACCAATCATGTCTGTGGTGCAAGATTACATTGAGGGACTAGCATTCCAAGAACTCCTCAAGGAGAAAGATGCAAAGATGAAACTCAAATTCATGGACCATTCCCCACTTCATCTCCCTGATAGCACTGAAGACATCCCTGGCCACATGTTTCACCAAATTTGGCTCAAAGACCCCACCAAGGTCCATAATGGGAAAGGATATGCAGCACCAAAGAAATACCAAGAACCTTGGAAGTGACTGCTAGAAAACCACTTGAAGGTGGGCCAGATAAGACCATCTTCCTTGTTGGCTTTGACAAGCTGCCTGAGGACCCTATTAACTGTTTCCAGGCCTGGAGGAGTCTGATTTTCTGCCACACAAACTCAATTATATCCTCATTTGTGTGAGCAGATTTAGGTGAAGTCATGGGGAAGTGGGTTGAATTTAGAGGTTTTTCAAAAGAAAGCAGCTCTGGAGATATGACAGGAGGACCAAGTATTTTTGCAGACACTGATTTGTAACAAGCTTGAAAGTCACTCCCAGAAACCTTTCCATGAATGATCATGGGAGCATCAATATGAACAACAATTAAATGGGACCAATCCCGAAACCATTGTGAGATGTCATCAATGTCAACAAGCCAATCAAAATTGTCATCATCAGTTAAATGAATCTGAATGGCCTGGCTCAAGCTGACAAGCAAAGAGCATATCCTAAGACCAAAGCAGTATCCACAAGTTTCAAAAGTTTGGAGGGAGGCAATGCTTCTTCACTCATGATGCCAAGAACATGCTCAAACATTCTCTCTGAGTCTGTGTGTTTCTTTCACCTGGTTGATTAACAGAGGGAGGTGTTCGTCTGTGCCCTGGCAAAGGAAGTCACTGAGAACAGCCAATGAGATCTGCATCTGTCACCTGCTGGGAGAAAGTTGCTTGAACAACAGGGTCCATGGGCCAGAGAGCATGAATAAACTACACAGAACAATGATGTATGAAGCAAGTATGAATTTTTGGGGTACATCCAGTGAGGACATAACTCCAACTTAAAAGTGGCCTCAAACTGCCTGCATATGAGTCTTCTGTTAGGAAACATGTACAAGTATGTATTATCATTTTTTCTCATTTTTCCGCAGTAGTATTATGTACCTCATAAAATACACAACTACCAGAACACGTGACCATGAGGTGGATAATTCTCACACATGCTATATTTAGAATATTTATGCAACTGTGTGCTTGCGTTGTAGTGCAGTATTCAAATATTGTAAAATAGTTGTCATTTAGTATATAAACCAATAAATACTAAGAGACACCTTAGTTGTGTTCTCTTAGGATTCCCACCATCATATTGTGTGTGGAAACACCTTTGTCAACCAACTGTTCTATTATCAACTCTTTCATCAATCTTTGATCCCCCTTAACATATTCATCATGTCTTCTTGTAGAGCCTACACGAGGATCCCAGAGTGGATTTGGTGTTGCCCTGACATCTTCCATGGCATGAGAAATCACATCAGGAAAACTACTTTGTGATGCAGGCTTTTCCAGGGTTAAAGGCTATTCCCAGGATATGTCAAGCATCACAGGGTAACCCTGTGATGTCCCGTGATGACCTGTGGTGACCTGTGATGCCTTGGGTTATATTATATTGCACTGTAAAAATTTCAATGGTGTAACTTTAAATCAATTTTTTTACTTCCTACAACTAGGATGTAACATGGGTCACACTGCAGATGGTATCCTTTTGGTGGTGGTGGTGACTGCCATCATGGTCCCTGTCCCTCCCATCATCCTGCTCCTGTTCCCACCTCATGTGCAGTGGCTCACAGCAATGGATTGCTGCTGTGGTTGTCATGTCATTGTAACATAATGGGCAAAGGAATGACAACAATGAGGGGAGCAACAAGGAAACCAAAACAGCACCCCCCAACTGCTGCTGTGAGCATCTGCTCATGGGGTGGATCCCTATCCCAGCCCCAATGACAACAATGCAATGTCATCATCATCTTCAGCTCCTGTGCTCAAAGAAGCCTGAAATTGTGGGTCTTCCCAGATGCAGGAGCTGTTACATGGTGGGAGGTGGCAGGTCTACCCATACCCACTCACCCATGGCTCATGAACCTGCAGGTTGCAGGTACAGGTACAGGTACACTTGATGGTACCCATGGGTTACCCATGTGGATCCCTACTGAGTAACTGCCCCTCCCTCCACCTCTCACATCCAACTCCACTCTCCCAATCACATCCCTATGACAAGAGGAGCTCTCAAGAAGTTCCTGGTGACACTCTCAGGGATGAATGGAAAGGGTACTTCTTCTGCATCATGAACAAAGAAGCTGGATGCAAATCCATATACCAAGGCATGAGTTAACAAAATGACCAGCTCAATGATATGATCAGGATGATGAGACAACAGGGATGATGAAGAGGCACATTCTGTGCATATTAGTTTTTCTTTCATAACTAGTCTGCCAACAATTGTAATGAGGTTAGTAACAAATCAATAACAGTTTGTAATGAAGTAAGCAAACAATTGTAATAAGGTTAGTAACAGGTCAATTACCATTTGCAATGAAGTCAGTAACAATTTTTGTAGTTGTAGGGACTTTGGGCATGAATAAAGTATGCATGATATAGTGGGCACCTACTTTCATGCCTTTCACATAACCAAACAAAACTTGTTGCCTATTACAGGAGAAGTAATGACTTCACCTTTACTACTCATTATTTTGTAAGTCTTTTGTTATCTAATGTGTTGACAGTACTAACAAATGTTATTTTTACAGGCTAATAGTGTCCACATCTCAACAAGCTGATACTCATGTAACCAACTTCATTACAAAATGTTTGTAACCAAACAAAACTAATACAATCATTTCAGTGACTACTAACCATTACAAACATTTTAGTGACTTCAATGCTAAACATCACAAACTTGTTTAATACAAACTGCTCATGAATGATGTAAGTTCTTTGTTAACTGATGTGTTTACAACCTTAACTAGTATTATATTTTCAGCCTATTAATATTTGCTGCCATATCAATAGCTTGATGACTAACTTTGTAAGTCCTTTGTTAGTCAGTATTAACTTATGGTTATATTTACACTCTAATTCAGTCTCACAGTATTAACAAGCTGCTACTGTGTATACCAATGGATATCATAAGTCCTTTGATGACTGACAAAGAACTTACCAAGTTCATAAGTAGTAATGATGGTTGTATTGAAGTCAGAAACATGTTTGTATTGGTTTATAATGAAGTTAGTAAACAAATTTGTAATGATGTCAGAAGCATGTTTAAGGCAGGCCTTTGTGTAGGTTTCAATTTCCAAATGCACCACAGGCTACACAAGGACTCGTCTTTCTAACCTGACCAACATGCCATCAAAATGTAATGGTTAACACAGGTGTCAAATAAACTTTTTTTTGAAAGTCAGCAGGTTCTTCCAACATATGGATTTTGGACCCAATAGAAAGCAAGTCTCATGGTTCAATTTGAACTTTTAGCTCATGCAACCACCACCATCAACACTACTCCTTCCTCTCCACTCTTAGCTCTACCACCAACCACCACCACCTCCACCACTGTGTCGACACCCACAACCACTGTTCTCACACCCCCTCCACCATCACCACCACCTGCAAACAAGCTGACTAAAGCCAACTGAACAGAATGCAGCCCAAATGATGCAATCATTGTTTGGGCTGTGGTAAGTTTTTTTTTCTCTAATTTGTTTCTTTCCTTTTCTAGTGTTCTAATCTATTGTATTGGGCAATGATGGACTGACAGCCCCTAGCAACCCCCCTCCTCCCCATCCAAATAAAATGTGAGGCTGTTGAGAAGGGTCAGGAGCACAGGGAGGGATGCTGGGAGACCCATGGAGTGGGATACCCACATGGTATGTGCCTCGTGATGCCTCCCACTGTGCCACATCACTGACTGCCCCCCCACCAAGCAACCACTACCCACATGATGCACCAATGCCAGACATCAGCCCCATATCACCAGACCCCTCTGCTATGAGCCACTGCTCATAGGGAGGAACCCTGGTGCATGAGGTGATGATGACAACAGTGAGGCCCACCATGACCACCCACAGCAACAAACAGCACAACAAATGGACACCAACAACAAATGACACACTGCCCACCACCAGCCTTGCGAGCAACTGCTCATGGGGTTGATGGTGGGTGGAATGATGAGGCTGGAGGTGAACAGGGGGATGATCCTAGAATGACACACCATGCACCTCCAGCCTCAGCTGCCTTGCAAGTGACTCCTAGTGGGGTGGATGGTGGAACAATGATGCTGGAGGTGAACAGGGGGACAGCACCATGTGAACAGGGAGTAAGGGGGGGAGGGGATGCAAGGGCAGGCCCATGACAAGCCACAACCCCCAACTACTGCCATGGGCAGCTGCTTGCAGGGTGGAAATGGGAGCCACAGGAGGGGACAATGATGGCACCAGCGCAGCAGTGAGGATGAGGATGGCAGTGGTGAGAGACCACCAGGCTGCCCCTCCCTTGATTTTTCCAGTGGGGGGGAGGGGGCATTTTTTATTTATGGATTTGTATATGTAGCTAGTCTTGTATAATAGGACTCTCCCTTGTAGGTAGGGATTCTTTTTCTGTAGCTAATACAATCTATTTACTGTTAATTCTGGATCATCACAACTTTACTAGAAAGACCAGGAATATGCTAGGATTCCACCTGGATTTTGCCTGGAATTTACCATTACTTAGCATACTGCCCCTTTTAAGTAGCATTAATAATACTGATGGAAACCTCTCCAATAATCGGGGGGTAGGAAACACTGGAGAAGGAGGAGGGGGAGGGAAGTCGAAGACTCACTACTAATCATGTGAAATGACAAGACAACGACGTGTAATTAGGAATGAGAGATGATACAAAAGCAGAGTATAAGCGAAGCGAGATGGGGAAAAGGAAGAATGGGGAATCACTATCTATGTCACAGTTAATAAGGTTAGAAAATGAGCCGTGAACAAATAGATGTCAATGGTGTTATGTAAGCCAGGCTTACACCCTCCCACCCTTAGAAGAGTGTATGGGGAACCTCTGGTGCACCTAGTAAGAGACACAAATGTGAACCAAAACAACATCAACAATTGATGACGGGTGCATTAAAAAACCCAGTGGGAAAAAGCTACCGCGTTTCCTCTGCCCTACATGCCTTCCATCAGTCCAAAGCTTCGCAGTCTTCAAGTTCCCTTTGCAGCAGCCAGGTGTCATCGCCTTCAGAGTATCCCGACCCTCTGACGAGGTATTGATATCCACGCCCTCTTCGATGCTCATCGACAATTTTCTCAATTTGATACTCCTCCAGTCCATTTTCAGTCATAACAGGACCTGGTCGTTCTAGCTCATGGGAAGGGGAAAGCATAGCATTGTTCTCGTTGAATCGTTTCAGCAATGAGGCATGGAAGGTAGGAAACACGTTAGGAGAATTTGGAAGGTTTAGAGTGTAAGAAGAAGTTTCTGGGAAAGTTTTGATCACGGTGAAAGGACCATCCCATTGTGGGAAGAATTTAGCAACTCTGGATTTGTCCCCAGCTTTGAATTCTCACTGTCGGTGTAGAGTTGCTAGCATGACTTTGTCACCTATGAGGTAGACATATTTGGGATTATGGCCCTTGTTTGCGTGAAATGCCTGCATGATTTTAGCGCCTAGCACCGCATCTTTTGCCTCACAAACATCAGCCTCGATTTGTGTGATCATGTCGTGTGCCGCTGTTTCCTCTGGTGTCCCATCAGAGATCGTCCCAGGTATCAGAGGAGGGATGATTCTCGGGCTGCGCCCCATGCGAATCTGGAAACCTGAGAATCCGGTAGATGCATTCACAGAGTTCATTATGTGGAAACGAATCATTGGCAACGCCTGGACCCAGCCTTTCTGGTTACGTTCCACATGGAATCGTATGCATTGATTGAGAGTTTTGTTTGTTTGTTCACTTGCACTGTTGGTCTGTGGGTGGTACGCCGTGGACATTTTCAGATGAACTCTGGTTAAGGTGTGCAATGCCTTCCAGAAACATGACACAAACAACTTATCGTGGTCAGTGATCAATTCCAGTGGCAAGCCATTCTCGCAGTACCATTCATTAAAGAATATGGATGTGAGCTTCTGCGCTGAGATATCCGTCTGTGTTGGCACCAGCCGGACATCGGACCCCAGCCAATCGGTTATAGTTAGGATGCAGTTGAAACCTCCGTCCTCTGGCAGAGGTCCTACGAAGTCCAAGCATACAGAGTCTCCATGTGCCTCAGGCACAGGCAGGGGATGGAGAGGTCCTTTTGCCTTCGACATGCCACTTTTGTTTTGCTGGCAGTCAGTACAAGCAGGAACATAAGCACTTTCGAGGTCCCTTCACATGTTAGGCCAGTAATAGCAATTCCTGATGCTCACATAAGACTTATCTGCCCTGAAGTGGCCAAGAGAGTCATGAGCCAGGTGGAACAGGTCTTCACGCAAGGTACCATATCTGGGTATGACCAGGCAGTCACCCAAGTACCAAAGATTGTTCACAAAGCATATGCCAGGCATGCTCATGTCTACACTCAACAGTTTTTGACAGAACTTGTCGTGTTTATAACCTTCACATACGTCTTTCAGGAAACATTCGTCAGCTGAAATTGTGAGGATCGCGTTACATGACTGTTGTTTCCCCAGCCAGCTCTCCCACCACAAGGGAGGGTCATAGACATCCATGTCCTCGGTCTGTTCATCCCGAGTGTCTGCAGGTAGATGGGAAAGCGCATCTGCCATGGTGTTATCTTCTCCGTGGATGTAGTGAATTGTCATGTTGAACTGTGAGAGATGTTCCATCCAACGGGCCTGTCGATGTGACAAGTCCTTTTGGGTATCAAAGTTCTCTAGGGTTCGGTGATTGGTATAGACATAGAATTCCGACCCCAGCAGGTCAGACCACCATTTTTTTAGGGCACGGACTATAGCCAGCATCTCTTTTTCATGGACAGGATAATTTTTTTGCGCATCCTTGAGCTGCATTGAGTCGAACACCACAGGGCGAGCAGTCTCCCAAATTTGGCCCCAGCTGAGTACAGCCCCTGTTCTTAGGTCACTAGCATTGCATGTTACGAATATTTTATTATCGCCAGGTATGGTATGGTCGATGATGGTCAGGCATTCTCGGCTAACCACTAGATCTTTTATAGCATCAAAGGCGGCTTGGTGAGTAGGTAACCAAGCAGGGAACTCCTTTTCACATTCTTTCATCATCAAAGGGGTCAGGGCAGCGGTATGTTCTGTGAGATGCAGTAGGAAAGTTGCTATGTATCATACAAGGCCCAAAAAGCTGCGGACATCCATTGCTGATTTTGGGACAGGCCAGTTCAAAATCTTTTCTACTTTGGACAAGCAGGCCTCTATTCCATGCTGGGAGATGCGGTGTCCCAGGAAGACTAATTCCATAAGATAGAACTTTGATTTTTTTGGGTTGCAGTAGAGGCAAGCTTTTCTTAGTGTGTCCATTATCAACTTAATGTGTACAGTGTGTTAATCGAGGGTATCAGACCAGATGATAATGTCATCAAGGTATATGTGTGCAAACTTCCCAAGGAAAGGACGGAGCGCAGCCATTACTTGTTGCTGATGAACTGGCAGTGCATTCTGTAAGCCTTGAGGCATGACAGTCCATTCATACAATCCTAATGGTGTGGTAACTGCAGTCAGGGCAATGCTGTCAGGGTCCATCTTCATGTGGAAGAAACTGTCAGTCATGTCAAGTTTACTCCATATCTTTCCATACCCAGCATCCGCTAGGATGTCATCCACGTGGGGGAGAGGATGAGAGTCAGTCACAGTGTTGCTGTTGAGTTGGCAATAATTGTTAACCCAATGGGGTAAGTCCATCATATCAGCCTTAGGAACGAGGAACACAGGCGATGCATGTGCAGATGCAGAGGGTCGGATGCGTCCAGCATCCAGGTGTCATTGTATTAAGGTACTCCATGCCTCACAAAACTTGTGTGGGCAGGAATAGCTCCTGGTCGAGATGCTTTTGTTTGTGTCTTTCAACGTAATTTTGCAGAGTACAGAGTCCGGCATATCATTTATGTGAGGGATAGGTCTGAAAACATTGGTGTATGATTCTTTGATTTTGGATCCAAGCTTTTCTAGCTGTTCTATACCAGCCAGCTGTTCTATATGTACACAGATAGCCGCAACCACATCAACTTCATTAACAAGTTCACATCTCGCATTGACAATTTGTTGATGGGATATGCAGAACTCTTTAAGTTCTTTGATAAACAATTTGCGGTTGGCTTTTATGTTCGAGAACATTTCACGTAGTTTCATTCTTGGTTTACTAATTACAGGTGCAGCGGGGTGTAGTAGGTCAAAGTGATAATCCATATCTATAGCAGTGCCATTGTGGGTGTCGACGAGAATATTATTATGCAAGAGGAAAGGGAGCCCAAGGATGATTGGGTGGCAGAGGCCAGGGGCAACAAGTGCACAGACAGTATGAGCGGAATACCAGTTATTACGGTCATGCAGCTTCAATTTAACCCAGTGTGTGAGCGAGACATGAGGGGAACAAGAAGAATCATTAAAAAATGCACCGGAAACTGGGAAAGGTGTTGGTAACAAGCGAGTTGGTAGGCAAAGACGTGCAACCATCAAAACTGGAGGTGAACCATGGTCAATAAGGGCAGAAATGGGCATATGAGAAAGGCATGAGGGATTCAGGCTTTCGATTTCACAATCCCACACTAGGTGGGGCAAGAAGAATGGGACACGGGTGCTTACCGAGTCATTGGAGTCACGAGACAAGTTGCTATCCAACCCACCCAAGATTGAACTATCATTTGGTGGGCATATGGAAGCGATAGGGTACATTGACATTCCAAGCATGGCAGCGACAGGCAGAGCGGGAGGGGCAGTGGAGGGTTGAGGTGGTGCAGAGTTATACATACATGTGTGAGCCGGAAACATTGACCATGTTCACAGACAATGCGTGTTCATCATGGGGAACAGGCAAGGGTGGCAATTTGGCTCGCTTGCAGGCTTCATTCACGGTGGCCATTGTATGTTCAACGTATCCGTCCCCTACTGGAAACTCGCAGGGGTGTCCATCAGGCATGTAGAACCTGTGGCACTTCTTGCATCTGTTGTAAGTCTCTAGGTACTTTCTCTCATGATCAGTCAACTTTGGGGGGCGAGAGGTCGATGATGAAGACGTTTGAGTGCGGGAGTTGGAGGTGGTTTGCCCTCAGGAGTAAGGTGCGCATTGAGGCCCATCACAGAGTCTGACAGTCGAACTTGACTGTTTGAGGCTTCTTGCTGCCTCCTTGGTGTCTCGCTTGCAGGCGTTTCTGTCCTTGATCAGCTTTTGGTCAGGCTTGGTCAAGGTGTCAATGAAGGATTGTAATTTAGCTTCGGCCTTCAATGCATCTGATGCAGCTTTTACAACGGCGGCAGTGGCTAAGGTGTCAGGATCGTCCAGGGCATCATTCTCCTTCTTGGAATCTTCATCCAAAGAATCATGATTGTCTTTATAGCAATCAAATGCAGCAGCAAGCTCGGGGGAGATATTCGACTCAATCTGGGTATGTAGCTGGGAAGGCGAGAGGTGGAATGGAGATCCCTTCAGTAGGAGGTTATCCCGATGCAAGCAGTCAATGAAGTCTGAGAAGGGAGTCTTATTTTGCTTGGTTGAGCAAACTTTTTGGGTGAGTTCCTGTTGCCAGCGCTTTGGCAGCCAGCGGGTGCGAACTTTGGTCATGAAATCAGTGAAGGAAAGAGTGCTCAAGAGGTCCTGCTGGGACTGGTACCAGTCAGAGAACAGTGGGTCCTTGAAGGAATATACAATGTGATCGACAAATTTCTTTGGTTCAAGACTGTCCTTGTTCTGGAGGTAGCCACGCGCGTGGTGTTCAAACCAGTGAAGCAGTTCAGGTGTCATGGTCCCAGCAGATATCATGGGGTGCTTCCCATTGTTCAGGCTCAGGACCGTGTTGGGCATTGAGGAAGACATGTTTGTCGTTACAGGGATGATGCAGTAGTCGTCTGAGGAGGATGAGAATCTCCACCTGTTACTTTGTAAGTGATAGTGAGGGGCAGCGAGCATGGCAGCAGTGGCTGTATGTGTGTCATTGGTGTCGATGGTCATGGGAGGAGGTTGGCATAGGGACGTGGCATGAGCAGCATCAGATGTGTACGTGTCATTTGTACAGACAGGCATGGAGCAAGGTCTAGACGCAGTAGCGGCAGTGTCAGAGACAGGAAGGGGGGTGTTTGTCCTCGCCTTACTATGAGTAGTAAGCAGGATCGTGACAGAGGGTTTACAAGACAGTGTTCTACAGTCAACATTTTGTGGGCTGTGTCAGCACACTAATTGCATGAGGTTATCGTTGTCAAAAAAAAAGTGGAAACCTCTCCCATAATCGGGGGGTAGGAAACACTGGAGAAGGAGGAGGGGGAGGGAAGTCGAAGACTCACTACTAATCATGTGAAATGACAAGACAATGACGTGTAATTAGGAATGAGAGATGATACATAAGCAGAGTATAAGCAAAGCGAGATGGGGAAAAGGAAGAATGGGGAATCACTATCTACATCGCAGTTAATAAGGTTAGAAAATGAGCTGTGAACAAATAGATGTCAATGGTGTTATGTAAGCCAGGCTTACAACTGATTCATACTAGAATCCCCCAGGATCCTGTCAGTATTCCTACCAAAGTCCTGGGAAATGCTGTAGTTTATTATTTGGTGTAAGTAGTTCTTATTCCTACAGTCCAGAATTCACCAGGATTTCCTACCAAAGTCCTGGGACACATGCTGAAATCTGTCACATGTGACTATTCCTCCAGGACTGGATAGGATCCTACCATGAGCAGGTGGGAGAGTGTAAAATCTTGCTCCACTTCCCCCTCCCCACCCATTCCTACCTATCCTAATCCAACACAACAGGCCAGAAAGGCCCCTCCTGCCCATCCCAGTGTGCAGAGGTTCACACTGGCTAGTTTTTTAAATTTCAGTCCTAAGGACCACAAAAAGACTGAGACCAAACCAGACTGTAACTGGTGTGACTAGGACCACAGTATCAGTCCTACAAAGTCTGCCAGCAGTCTGGTCCTTGGTCCATTTATATTCCAGGAATAAGTTGAACCACACAGAACCAGTCTTGAGGCACAGGCTATTATGTTGATGAAGGGTTACAATTTTTGTCCCTTATACAAGTTGTGATCCATAAAACTCCATTCAGACAACACTTGCAAGTCAAAGTCAAACATGCTCGACTTGCAAGGTTGAGTCCAACTATTACTCCATTAATAATATTATAACCACAGCTTCACAGGTTGAACATGCTCAACCTGTGAGGTGTATCTCCTTCTGGGCTACAATTTATCCCTTACATAAGTTGTAATTCATAAACCCCATTCAGAAAAACACTTGCAAGTTGGACATGCTTGACTTGCAAGGTTGAGTCCAACTATTATCAATTAATAAAATTCTAGCTGCAGCCTTGCAGGTCAAACACACTCGACCTGCAAGGTGTATCTCCTTCTAGGCTACAATTTTCATCTCTTACATAAGTTGTAATTCATAAAACCCCATTCAGAAAAACACTCACAGGTCAAACATGCTCAACTTGTGAGGTTGAGTCCAACTATTATCAATTAATAAGATTCTGACTGCAGCCTTGCAGGTCAAACACACTTGACTTGTGAGGTGTATCTCCTTCTGGGCTACTATTTTTATCCCTAACATGAGTTGTGGCTCATAAAACTCCATTCAGAAAAACAGCCACTAGCTGACCAGTCTCATTCACATTTCATGGACCAGTCCTAGATGGTCTGGTTCAGTTTTTTCTATGTTGTGGACCAGTCCCCATTCCAGTATTTCAAAATTTGGCTCAAAAAACTGGACTGGACTGGTCTTTAAAATACTAGCACTGGCCAGACACAACAGATTGGATGCCCCTAGAGAGCTGGGCAGTGGAAAAGGGCAGTGCAGGCAAGGACAATGTTGCTACTGGCAACTGGTCCAACTCAGGGCATTTTTTCATCTTCTGGCTCATGCTGCCCAAGCTTCAAGAATCCAAGTAGTTGACACTAAGATGAAGAGATAGTGGTCAGAAGTTGGTAAGCACAGTTTTTGAGTTTGTTCAGTGATCTAGATCACTCACCAACATGCTTCACAGACATGGCCACCTCTCCAACAGCACTGCCAGTGCCCATGGTTTGATTAACATACAACTCAAGAGTGAACAAGTACTCTTGGCATGGGTCTTGGGTCTGGAAACAAGTCTTGCAAAGTCTCTCTTCTCTCCTCTCTCACTCCATTATTTATATTACTATGTGATGTATATTAATACTAGTACTAAGTGTTAGTATGATAAAAGCTTGATGGAAATACCAAGTGCTCATTTTATCAAGTAAAAAAAGTCATGACTCACATCATTAAAACTTAAGACACAGGCACTCCTCCTTTTTGTGCATGGTAGAAGATACCATGCTCAAGACAATATTGGACATTTCTTACTCTTTTGTCACTCTTTCATCATCTCTCTAGTTTACTTTACCATTGGAAGCCTACATAGTGTTTGAAGGTCTGGTCTGGTCTGGTCTGGTCTTTTGACCCCGGAGAGGGGCAACCAGCAATGGCAATGGCAACTGGACCAACCCAAATATGGGGCAACTGCAACAGAACTGAGTAGGACTTGTCCACATCAGTTCAGTTGCCCCCAAAAAACCAGTCAAGACCAGTATTACCCACAAATTTCTGTGTCATGAGGTGCAGGGTTTTTTCTCACAATATTTCATATGCAAAACATATGCAGGTTGAATGGCACCGACCTGCGAAGCAAATCAGTGCAGATATGAGCCTACAAAATGTCCGTGAGTTGAATGACCTTGACCTGTGCTGTCTTTTTTAACTTAAATATATTGTACTTTTTACTGTAATTACAGAGATGTGAAACATGCACAGGTCAAATAGTGTTGACATGTGGGGTATTTTCAAGAAATAATGAAGGAAATCAGTCATGTCATTCAATATTTATGCTAAATTGAATACAGTTGAACTAGTTCTTCTCTTATGATATATGACATCTTTTATGCACTGCAGAAAGACCGGTTGTGACTGATGGCAACCAGACTGACCCCAAATGTGGGCAACTCCAACCAATGGTCTGGTTGCGTTCAGTTGGGTTGGGTTTGGTTGTGGTCATTTTTTGGTCCAGTTAACCAGACCTTTAAACGCTAAGCCTACAACATCAGGAAAATGACAAATCTCTTATAGCTCTTATTCATTTGAGAAGTGTCTTACTAGTGTCTGGTACCTTATATTTGCCTTAGAATCCTCAAATTGTCTGACTTTTATTTTCCATAACACATTGGTCTAATTCTTAAGTGCATAAGAGGTGTAAGACTGTAAGATCTTAAGAAATGCATAAGTTGGAGGGCATGTTGTTTAAGACTGCATTTCAGACTGCATTTACATTGTCAACAGTTGGTCAACTAGTAAAAATAAACAATTCAGGATCAAGAATCGAACCAAGGACCTCGAGATCCAAACATATAAACATTTTCCAAGACCTGGGTTTGACGCAAAGCCCACTGAGCCATAGCATCTTGTGTATACATATACATGTATGTTCACACTAAGCACTTAACCTAAAGGGACATGTTACATCTAATGAGCAGCTTGGAAAAAGTTTCTAAGTCCCTTGTTTATTGTTTGGTTTGCACCATGTGACATGTTGAAGTCTCACTTTGGTAAAACTGAACTTGATCCATGAAATCTCCAATGACCTTTCCACTGAGCTCCTACTGATAACCACAGCCAAATACTTGACCTGCCCAAATACTCCCGGTTTTCCTCTTTGTTGTCAACACCTGTTGAAATGACAGGATGACAATGACAGTATGAGATTGTGAGGGAGCAGTTGGAAGTGCCAACCCATGCAGCATGACAATGAATAGAATTCAGGAGTCACTCGTGACTGCATTGGGGATATATATCATATCTGACTAGACTTAGTAGTAGTAGTTAGTTTAGTGTATTTTATGAATGCAAAAAGTTTATCCCTGTTCACACCTGTCTTATTGAATCTTAAAATGTCTGGTTCAAGTATGCATAAGGCCAATCTAAGCTGCTACAGACCTACAGCAAGGTCTGCCAGGTCTGGTATAAGGCAACTCTAAGATAATACAGTAAGTGCCTTACTCAGAAAGGTACATAGCTTAATTGAGATGGAGGTCTTACTCGTCTTACACCTTACCAATGCCTTACAGGACTTATGTAAGACATGTAAGATTAATGTTATTTTCCTGATGAACCTATGCACATATATATATAAGTGAATATTAGAGGACTTGTTCATGCCAGGCTTTAGCCATGGCCCAATTGGACAGGTGTAATGATGTCAGAAGCATGTTAAGGGCAGGACTTTGTGTAGGTTTCAACTTCCAAATGCACCACAGGCTACACAGGGCAGACAGGGAATAGATGTTGCAGGATTCCTTAGAATGCCCCAGGGTAACCTGCTCAACATTGCTTGCCCTGAGGGCTGAAAAAAAAACCCACCTTGCTTTAGATCTATCCAGGGTAGCTTATGCTTTGGATGCCCTGGAGCATCCCAGGACATCCCAGAGTCACTCAGGGCAGCCTGGACACAAGAGCAACTTTCCTGATGCAACCTACACAGATTGACTATGTGACCTTCAAACTTTCAGATATGTCTGATAAAAGATATGAGAAACAACTTCTGATGAAATAGTTTGAATCTGACATACATGTCCCATGTGGCATATCCCTTGAGTTCTGCATACTCCAAGCCCAACACAATGAGCATGGGCAACTTGACTCCCTTCCCACATCAGTAATTAGGATCTGCAATTTCCAGAGGGTTCTCAACCCAGGAAACCATCAAAAACCAGCTAAAACCTGGAAAGGTCAGTACTCAGAAACTTATCTATGTTTTTCCAGAAACCCAGCAAGAAAAACCAATGCAAAAACCTGGGTAACTCAAAAGATGGTAATTCCACAAGTATTACATATCATTAGGGTTGTTCACAGTAGCCATTTTTTGGCCATTTTTGGCTCATTTTCGATTTCATTTTTATTCTCATTTTTCAAAAATGGACTTCAGAATGAGATGAGAATGAACTAAAAAAATGATCATTTTCCCATTCCATTTTTGTCATTCTGGCAAACTCCACTCTGATGCCTAATCTTTTCCAGTGACCACCACTATCAATGATGATGCCCCCTCCCTCACACCTCTACCACCACAACAACTCTGTTGCCACCTGCTGTAACCACTCTTATGCCCATTCCTCCATTGACTAATGCCACCAACTGTTGTAAACCAACCACATCAGGCCCAAATGACAACAGGTCATTTGAACTTTGGGCCCTAGGTAGTGTTTGAAGGTCTGGTCCTTAGGACCAGAAAAAAAACTGAAACCCAACTGAACCCAACTGATCACAACTGGACCACCAGTTGCAGTTGCCCACTTTCAAGGGCAGTTGGGTTGCCAGTTGCCTCAGTTTAAAATATTTGAAAACTGTCCGAAAACCAGTTGCAATTGGTTGAAACTGGTCACCTCACAGCATATGAAACATTCAGAGCGTTCACAGTAGCCATTTTTCACATCATTTTTGACTTCATTTTTCGGTCCATTTTGATCATTCTTCTGCCAAACAACCAAAAATGATCCAAAAATGAAGCTGAAAATGAGCTGAAAATGGCCCGAAAATGGCTACTGTGAACAACCCTATTACAATTGTATTCTATTGTACTTGTAACTACAGACAAGAAACTAATGCAGATACTATTAAAGTTACCATTCATATCATTATATAATGAAGTGGGATGAAGCCTGGGGAAAACTTATTTGTTTGGTGAGGGTTTATATACCTTGTGGCTGCACACAGACCTTGTGGTCATGTGCTGCCAAACCACATCCATGAACAATCAACAATGCCACTTCCACCACCACTCTACACCTTCAACATCCACAGTGCCTACCTCAGAAACACCACACCAGAAGTAAGGGGACACAGAGGGCCCAAATGACAACTAGCATTGTTTGGGCCCTCAGGTATGTTTTGCATTATTGGTCATTTACTAACTTATTTGATCTTTTATAAAATCTTACCTTGTTAACCACTACTGCTGTACACTACCCAAGCCCTATGCCACCACTGCAAGCCTCTGCTCACAGGGTGGCAATGGGTCCAATTACTGGCCAATGCCCAGCACCAACAACAAATGGCAGCCTGATGACAATGACAACACAAGACAATGGCAGCCACCCCTGCCAGCAATGTGGCACCACTAATGACCATGGCAGCCAACAAAAGCTGTACCACCACCCTCACCCATGCTGCTGCACCACAGCCAACACCACATCACAGAACCGCACCCCATCCATGAGCCACTGCTCATAGGGGGAGATGGCAGTGCTGACTGACAACACAAGTGGGTGGAGACAACAACTGCAGGACAACACACATGTGGCTGGGACAATAATGAACAAGTTACAACAGCACAGGCAGGGGACTATGAGAATAACAATGCAATCATGGGGGGATGACAGATGACAATGCAAGCAAGTGGCTGATGAACAACAATGTGAAAAGGGGGGGACAACAAATGACATGACACCCCACTCACTACAACATGAGGTGGGGCTGTTTCTGTTTTTCTCTTTTCTTTTTTCCTGTTGTAAAAGTCTTACTGCTGTGAGCACCTGCTTGCAGGGTATTGTAATTAGTTTTATTAAATATTCATATGTTGTCCCTGGCAGGTATGATGTATGATGCCCCACCCTCACTATTAGCAACATCTCACTGCTGCGAGCACCTGCTCACAGGGTGATGTAACTAGAGTTATTACATAAATAATAGAATTAAATTAGACGAAAAATAGTAGTAAAAACTGGTTGAAACCAGTTTTTTGGGGGGCAACCAAACTGAATAGGGACTGGTTGTACCAGTTTGGTTCTGGTCTGTCAAGGGTGGGCAACCATTTGGACTGGTTGTCATCCACAGTTGCCCCTCTTGGGGGTCAAAAAACCAGACCAAACTGGACCTTCAAACACTAGCCCTAGGTAGTTTATTTTTTCAAGTTCTTTTCTTTTCTTTTCAACTAACTAATCTTTCCATTTGCTTTTTCTAGGTTTTATATATGCTATTTACCATGAGATGGCATCAAGATGGCACTTCCACACCCATGCCACTGCTACAACCACCTGTTTGTGGGGTGGAACAGGCAACTGGCACAGTGAGGATGGGGAGGGAGCAACAATGATAAGAAGAGGAGCCACAATAACAAAAACACAGGGACCAAAGTTAATAGAATGATCCAATGCAAAGTTAATAGAATGATCCAATGTTGATAATCAAACAGATATGGGATTAATCCTTACTACTGTTAGCAAAACACTATGTAAACTATCCTATGATTAATCCTGAGTCAATCACATGGTCCATTATCCAATCCAATCCAATCCAGTCTCTGTTGCATTCAAAGCACTTAACAAATCCACCCACCCATATATGTACAATCCCAATGCATCCCATCCCAATACATCCAATCCCCTAATCCCAACACATCTAGTCCCAATACATCCAATCCTAGTTGTCTAACCCTGAGTCCAAGTCTGATCTTACTACAATCCTAACACCTACACCTACTGCTTTCTGTCTGTCATATTCATGTTAATATATCCATCCTGTTTAATCCTGAAATGCAATGTTGAGTGAGTTGAAATAACATTGATGTGTGATTACATATACATACTGATGACTGCTACAAACTGGCAAATAAGTGCATTTTGCAGTATTGGCCTTCTTTCATGGACCGTTGCCCACAGCAACAGTTTATTCACCCCATGCATGCTTCCCCCCCTGGCATTGTGCTTTCCTGAAGCAGTGCCATCAACCACTCCAGATATGTCTTCTGCACATTTATGAGTGGCAACCATTGGCATTTTCACATCAGGAAGTAGTGGTGGATCTTCTAGGACAGGTGATGGTAGGATAATAGATTCTGTATCATCAGCTGGAGAGGATGAGGGAACTTTTTTTCTTCATTCTCTTTTGAGTGGCTGCAGTAGAAGTCTTGCATGCCTTGTTAGTACCTGATTATCTTCTATTAGCATTAGTCACTGTTACTTCACTGTCAAATACACTCATCAATTGCAACAGTAATTACTAATAAGCCTCACCTGGAACAGCCAGGTGGTCACTGTTTGCTCTGTTGTCATCACAGCCATCCTGCTCAGTCCTGATCACAGTATCACTATCCCTACCATTGCCCATGTCCATGGAAATGCTGAAATTACCACCAAGATTGGGGTTGCCAGTGGCAGTGTCCACTCCCTCAGTATTGGGCTTGAAGAAAGCAGGAGAAAAGTCAACTGTGGCAGTGTTCATTGCTTTTGTCTTTCCCTTGCCATGTGATGTCTTGGCTTTGGTGGATGATGGAGGTGGGTTGATGATCTCTTCTATTTCATCCCCTCAAGTGAGGTTATTGAGTGTCTCACAAACTTGAGGGGAGATGCCTCATTCTTCATCTAAGCATGGCTAATCAACTTCAGCATACAGAATGCATCATCTCCTGACAACTGTGCAGGCTCAAGATTCTGGAATGTTACCAGTGGGTTAGGGTATGCAAAGAACTCTGCAGGTATTGACTTGAGAGATGTCTATGGAATTGGAGTAGAAAATTCACGAGGCATTGCATGTTTTAGTCAATGTTGAGAGTCACACCGTGATCGGGACATTTGATGCGTGCTCTATTCTTAGTGCATCCCTTTGATGTGCCCAGACAAACGTCACATAGATACATTTCTCCCATTATCCCTTTGTTAGATAGAACATATATATACAGGTAGTTAGATACTCGGTCACCTCAGTCACTTATACAAGTACTGAGGTGAGTATCGGTTCGTATTTATCGTTACAGATTACTTACTGTACCTTAGTATACACTTGTGATTCTAGGTACAGTCCTCTCCGAATATAGTCACTTATACAAGTACTGAGTATACACTTGTGATTCTAGGATTGATTCTCTACAGTCAAGTCATTAACAAACCACATATCCAAAATGGGAGGTACATACCCCATGCCACTAACATGTAGTCTGTTATTCCATGCTTGACCATCTTCACAGTGATGGCATCAAGGTCCCAGGTAATGCAAGGCAAGGGAACTGGTCATTATCAAGCATGATGTTGATGAGAGGATGCACACTGACTTGACCATCATAAACATCTGCTGGCATGGTTTTCTCTGCACAGGAAATAAGTAAACTAGCCATCAATCACCAATCATCACTATACCTGGTAGAGAAACAGTAGCCCACTTCTTAAAATGATCCAGAAATTGTTGTAGTCAGGTAACTGTGCAGTGAAGTTCTTCATTTTGGTATCATTTGAAATGGAGATTCTAGATCATCATCTGAGTGATTATAGCACACCATTAGATGGAACATTCCTTGTACAAACAGACCAAGGGTCTGCACTGGCCCCAGTCCCACCCAGACAATGACAGCAGAGCATCAGTAATCTTGGGTACAATGCAAGCTTGGTTATTGTAGATGTTGTATTTGTTGAGAAGTAGAGGAATTGAAAGAATGAGTGAACTAAGTTGGTTATTTTTGCAAAGTACTATGTACAAGAATATATATACTACTTCGGGTCATTGCCCACTGTAAACTAAACAACTAAGCAAGAGGCAGTATCTATTTATGGCGGTGCACTCTGCCACGTTCATCCTTGTTCAGTTGTGCTAAGTATAGCATTGGAGTTGCCATATTCGGCTCCGCCGATCAACGCTCAACAGTATTATTATTAACATGACAATTACGTGTTGGAAACATAACATGATGTATGCATAGATCTCCTTTGCATCAGGAGGACAGTCTAACTTCTTGTTCAGAGTGGCAGCTTGCGATTCATATATTGCCTTGGCATCTGAGTCAAGGCAGTTGAACATTACCTGCCAAGCCTGCTTCCATGAATTCAAGGTTTCACCCAGAGCCCTTGGACCTTCATTCTGGGCTAAGTCTCTGACTTTCTCCACAATCACCTTTTTATTTTCTTCAACAAAAACATCCAATACATTCTTGGTGCATGGCTTCTTGACTGATCAGGCTGTTGTCAGTTTTGCAGTAGTACCTGACTTGCCATTATTTGTAGACCACCACTTTGGCTGCTAAATATATAGTGAGACTCAACAGTGGCACAAGAAAATGTATGAATGCACCATATTTATGGACTCCATACTCAACCCATATGTGTTTGATGAATATCCAAAACATGATTTGAAGTCTGGGAAAATCTTCTGAGTAACCCACTTGCCCTTTTGTCCTTTCTTGGTCTGTCCCTCGTTGTTTGCAACAATGTATTCAGGGAGATGTTCCTTCAGGTAATTGAGCTTTTCTTTACTGAATTTCTTCAAAGCTGGTTTTGTAGATGTGGTGATACTGGAGCTAGAAGGGATGGAATGGTTGGTAGCAGTGGAGAGATCACTGGACATAGTGGGAGGACTGAAAGGGAGGAAAGCAAGAATGCCACTCATGGATAAATCAGACTGACTACAATTGCATCATGACAAGGTCAAAGCAGGGTGATTCACAGCATGTGAACATGATGGCCAACAGTCCCTCTATTGTTCAGAGGTCAGAACCTTTGGCACTTTGAGACAATGAGGGGGTTCAAAGTAGTACTTATTTGTCACTTATTTGTCACTTATTTGTCACTTATTACATTCACTTATTGCCAAATTGGGGGGAAAACATGAATAAGTGATGAATAAGTAGAAAATAAGTGGCAAATAAGTGGCTACTTTGAATGACCCTAATAGAAAAGTCAAGGACAAAAGATTATACAGCCTGTAGACTCAATTATAGTGGGTTAGCAGTGTGTTTGAGATATATTCAAAAGTCCAGCACACAGAAAACATATGTAAAGTTATAGAACACTGGAAAGTCAGAAAAACATGTACAGTAGGTCATAATGATCATCAATAAAAATAAGTCATAAAGGTCATAAAATCTGGAGCAAAATGTCCCAGTACACAATAACCACAAAAGGAAAGAATTGCAACCAGGAATGCCAGATTCTAATTCAACACCTGGCAAGCCATCACAAGATCATTGAGGCCCATCACCTGGGTAACAGCCTTATACTTGAAGCAATTAGTTGCCCAATGACATAAACTGGAAGGGGGAAATTCCATCATATGTCCCCCCACTCATAGGTACCTGCATCATAAAGCTGTAGAGCATTCGTTTGCTGAAAACTATACTGCCCAAGTTCTCCTTTGTAGTCCTTCAACCTAACACATCCATCAGCACTTGAAATATGTAACTACAATGTCCACTTGTGCTTCATCAAGGTTGCAGGTGTATTTGGTAACATGCTGCCCTCTCCAAGATGCAGAGCTGGTAAGGTCCAGCAGTTGGGGATGACAAAGATGTCAAGGAAGGGGATGGGCCAGAATGAGATCTTGTAGCAGGGCAATTGTGGTCAGCAGGGGATGATAAAATTGCCTGGCTCAAAGTTGAGGGTGATGGGTAAGGTGAAGTCCTTGTCTTCTTACAGACCGGCTGCAGTTCCTTCTGAATTGCAAGCAGTCAGGGAATGTTGGTACCAGCAATGTAAATGTCAGCATTAATGATCAGGTTGGTTATGAAGACAGCATTACAATACTTTCTCTCTGCAGTTAAGCACTTTGTAGAAACTGTCAGATTCATATTTCCTTGGAAAATAAGATAAACATACCACCTGGAACCATCTATCTGTGTTGGCATTGGAGCCTGTCCTGATACACATCTTGGGTTGACTGAGAGAATGGTATACATGCTCAGAGGTATGAGTGAAGGTGGGTTTTGGCACTGAGGAGGTGAGTGCCTTCATGAGATGGTTATTGTTGAGCTCACATGCAGGTACCTTGTTAAGATCCTTGAGCTCAGGATCACTGTTGGCAAGAGACTGTAACCGGTTCATCTACTTTGCAAGGCAACGAAGATCAGGACAGGACCACCAAGGACCAGTTATCATCGGTCCAGCCTCGGTCCATTAACCAGTCTAGACTAGTCCATACCATAACTGGTTGAGACTCAGTCGAGACTGATCTTTTGTGCCCCATGACTACAACTTATCTTATATTTACTGGTTTCGGCACTCAGATGAGTGCCACAAATCTTTTATTTACTTATCTACTGTTTATATACTTATTTTACTGAGGGGGAAGCGACGCCCCGAAGGAAGGGGAGCTTGTGGAAGCAGGATATTATATACTAGTTGATGTTTATTACTATTTGGTTCCAGTAAATGAACGTGAACGCATCGCATTCATGTTCAAACAAACAAACAAACATATTAGTAAATGAATGTGAACGTGTCGCATCATGATCATGTTC
>QLOK01042335.1:23869-36253 GCA_003313805.1 Tricholoma flavovirens
TATATATACTTGTCCAGCGGAAGTAAAACACGTCCAAGGTCCCGATCACATAGTGTCGGACAAGTCCCGTGACATGTCTGGGGAGGGGTTGAGCTAGGGTTGCTATATAATATCCTGCTTCCACAAGCTCCCCTTTCTCCGGGGCGTCGCTTCTCCCTCAGTAAAATAAGTATATAAATAGTAGATAAGTAAATAAAAGGTTTGTGGCACTCATCTGAGTGCCGAAACCGGTAAATATAACACTGACGACGTGTAAGTAGAACTAGAACCAGCAGTCCAGTCTGTAACCAGTCTGAACTGGTTCTTACCAGTCCAACATACGTAGTTATGTGAGTAGGACCGTAGACCGATATTTACCTGATGGGGTGTAACTGAGACTGTGGGTCCGGTCCTGATCAGTTACAGTCTGGTCCGGTCCACGGTCTTCTCCAGTTCTGTTAACCAGACCTTCAAACCCTCAGTGCAGGCATTGTAGTATGAGAGGATGATGGCACAGGAATAAGGAAAAACTCACCTTTCTTAAACCCCATTGCCAAAGCTCTCAGTTTGCTTGAACCTTCCTTTTTTATAATGTTGACCACAGTGACCACAAAATCAGGCTGTCACACTTTGATGATCAGACATAATAAAAAAAGGCTCACCAACAATTTCCTGCTTTGGCAGAACACATGGCAATAACACCGATAGTATACATTTATAAACAGTGTGTTAGTCAAGATATAGTACATTTTGGGCTAGTAAAAAATAACCATGGAAGGCATGTGGGAATAATTGTGGCATGGCCAAAGAACTGATAAAATGATTGTGGGTAAAAATTGGCTAAGGCAGTTTCTAACTGTTCAACATCACGTTCAGTATACATTCCAGCTGTAGGCAGGTCAGGCAACAGTAATGGTATCAGTTTCATCCCCTCCCAATCACACAACAATGCCTCGAGTACAAAAAGAGATGGCAGCTTTTGACAAATGCAAGCCAGTGCTGGCAAGCTTGGGATTGGCAAAGACAAGTGATGGGACATTGAAGCACGAAAGAATCATGGCTTGGCATGTATATTCATCCCATGTGGATGTTGAAGCATGCTTGTCCAGGGTAAGGAGCTCAAAACAAAGATTGAGTTTTCTCAATTCCCATAATAATATCTGTGCAGACCTGTTATCTGCAATGTGAAAAGTACTGGTGTAGGGTCGAGAAAGGTAGAAGTTGCGAAAAGGGATGCATAGATGTAAAGAATATCAGATTGTTGTGCAAGGTGGTGAAATGAGTAGGAAACCGTGACACCACGCCTATTCCTTCAATCGAAGTCTTGAAGTTGTAGGTAAACTGTCGATCGCGTTGTAGATGAGCTGGTCTTGAAGGTTTTGTGCGAAGCAGTAGGTTTTCGGATGATTTGTCGGGTATGGGAGGACTGAAAATGACAGTAACAAAAGTACGATGGTAAAATGAGAAATGGGGGCAAGACACGTCAACACGTCTACCATGCGCCCGATATCAGTTCAAAGGAGCGATCGCAAAGGTCTACGAAGAGACCTCCGTACCCTTCCACCGCGGCCAATCATTCATGCCAAGGGGGTTCCAGAAAAAAAATTAAGTGGGACGTGGCATTAACTGTTCTGGGTTAAATATTAATGTTCAACCCATGGTGATCTAGTTGTTTACTGCAGTGGTTTCATTGGCCGATCTATCATGATCATCTTCTGAGTCCTGGAGTGATGTGCACAGGATTATTTCAATTCAGTCATATCTCAATGGAGAACAAAGGGAGAGAATTCGGAAAACATACATTACTCCGTATTATACATGAGCGGCTGAAATGTTTAATTGTTATCTAGACCTCCATCCATGGACGACACGTCCGTTCGAAAATGTTAAAAATTTGCAGAGTTAGCTTTCAATGATAGAATCAATCATGATGCGCCGTGATTAATGATTGACTCTACACACCAGTGCTGGCATTATCAGCTGGGAGAAGTTGCATTGCATACCTGTCTTGACTTTGACTTCGGACATCCCGTCTTTATCGCAGCTCAAGTTGCTGCATTCAAATATATGCACAGTGCAACATTGTCATTATTGTCAAGATAACAAGTGAAACAGTCATGCATTGTTCACCAACCCCGTCTACATCCTCCATTATAGTAGCTGCATTTGATTGGAAGTCAATATCCCTGTTCAACCTAAGTTCAGCATCTAGGGTACTGTAGTGAGCCGAGAAACCTTGTAGATCACACGAGGCAACGAGTACGAATAACGTATAATTGCTTGTGTATGTGATACAGGATAAGGTTTGGCTACTGTACAAATTAGGAAGGAGCTGGTTTTATAGGACCGGCTCCGTCTAAATATAATAGGTACAAACATGATCCCCCCGGGGTCGGTGGGGATCACTACAAGTACTTGCTCAGAGGTAAGAGAAAACACACTGGAGGGTTTCTATCCATCGCTGAGATTTCACTTGACCAGCCTTCTGTACATGCAACTCTTCCTCCTCCTCTCGCCTCTCTCTTTCTGCGGCTACCGATTGAGGAGTTCTTCCCTTGAGCAACATGGAGAGCTTCAGGACATTATCCATTGCATCAAGCATTCCACCTGACATGTGTGAGCTATGATTTCTCCTTTTCTGTCGATTATTAGATTTATAGTCACCATCACAAACATTATCAGGTTCTGGGGAGCTGTCGTCATCACTTGAGAGTGGAGAGGGTGTTGGTATGGGTATATATTCATAATGCTCAGCAAAACGGTGCTGCATCACTTCGCTAATGTCCTGTCCACCACCCCAGCGTTCATAGGCAGCAACACCATACATGAAGTTGAGGAGGATACTAGGTGGTGGTGAAACGCCTGTACCAGCAATGCGAGCGTCAAATTGCGGAATTGGGGCACGGGTATCAGGCAGTTTCAAGTACTGCCCTGTAATGCGACTACGGGGCATTTGATCTACTTCAATCCTAGGGATGTCGTTGGGATCCAAAGCAAAGTTCGGGGTCTAGAAATCATCAAATTCAGAAAATGTCTGAATTTATGCCTACTTCACATACTTTAAGGAAAGCGGTGTACCCATGGGCAAACGATGCATGCATATCCTTTCTCAAAAATATCCCATTCTCAACAGAGTTGATGCCTGGAGTATCAGGTTCTGGAGCGTGGTCGTACAAATCAAGACGATCTTGGAACACTACAGCGATGTACTAAAAAGGGATTTAGTAAGACAGTGACATGAAGCAATGATGGAAGATACCTCATCGCCCTTGCTTTTTGGAATGATATGGGCAGCATCGCACAGGTTGGCTGCATTGCCTGTGATGACACACACTGAGCCATCGCGCTCCATCACACTACTGCGGAAAATAGCAGAGCGTTCGGTTTTCACCGTGGATGTAATTCTGTCATTCAGCATATTGTGGTCGATGAAGTGATAATTCCCTGGCATAACAACAAAAACATTAGCCAAGAGCGACAAGTTTGAGAGAAAGTTAACTTACCATGAAAAGTATAGTAGTAAGATTCGGCAATAGGACCGGCAAGAGTGACACTGTCATAATTGATGGGAGGGCCATTGGGCATCGCAGAAAGGTCTCCATGTGCCCCACAAACGGCGAATGCACCAAATCGAAGCCACTTGAGAGGGCGAATGGAGAGCCTCTCAATGTCATTAAAGGGTATAGAAAGTGCGAGAACTTGTCGGTCTTCGATGTTCAGATTAATGTTGACCATGTCGATTGTTTTGAACACTGACTTGCACAAGCGCTCAAGAAAGGGAGATTCAGATGGTGACGTTGTTTATGGAAGTGGCAGTGCAACAAGTTGACAATATTGTGCAACCACGTGTTTGTACGTGATCTGAATCATGGCAAGGACGTGGCACCTGATTAGGGTTGCGTAAAAAATCTATATTTTTTTACTGTTACATTATTTACCTATTTTTTTTCAGTAATTTACTAGTAATTTACTACCCCAGCCTGAGGGTCAGTAATTTACCAAGTCACGTGGGTGTAATATATCTCGGACAATCAAAAAAGAAAAGAAAACATATGGTGAACGTCACCCTTCCAGACATGAAAAATATTCCTGCATATGTAAAGGAAAATATTCTTCCTACAGACAGCCTAAATGCTCTTGATATCATCTCATTTCCATGCCCACCCATCACAAATCCACCCCAGTTACTACTCGGAGTCACAGATCTTTTCTCAAAAAATTCAAGCATTGTGCAGGATGCTACAGCTGCACACGTTCTGCTATCATTGTGCATCCCTGATACCAATGACCTCAGTATACTCAAAACCCAGTTTCTCAAAGCAGAGCGAGATGAATTCCTGTCCTTCATCTATCCAGTCAACAACTCAGTCTCTGGCATAAAGCTACCATTCTGGGTGGTAGATTTTTGGCAGGCCATACACCAGGTCATCTCATCAAAAGCAGTTTGAGCACAGCCGTTCAGTGGACCCAGTCAAAGGGAGAATTATGGGCACTTGCTCTCTTGGAGCAGATTCCATGGAATAGTACACTGGGTCCACGGATGAGGCACCAATCCATCGAACCCATTGCAGCTTGATGCTCTGAGAAGTGGCTTGCATCTACACATATGGACTTACTCAGTGCTGTGCTTGAGGATGAATTACAATCAGCAGAAGTTATTATGGCATCGGTGATGGACACTTTGTTTCTGGAGTTAATTATTACCACATATTGATTTGCGCAGAAGAACTACCCTGATGCAAAGTCTCTCAGCCACATAAGGAAGGTACATAGGAGACAAACTCGAAACCCTTGAGAAGCCTTCAGTGGTGCCAGACGACGACTTTTTGATGGAGCTGTAAAATTTTCATGAAATCATCATGTGAAATCATCACGTGAAATATTTCACAGGTAAATTACAAGTAAATTACCTTCCCTAGTTTCAGTCCCCTGTAAATTACCAGTAATTTACCGGGTTCGAATATTTTACGCAACCCTACACCTGATACAGCCGATTGCAGAATGATAGGCCGCTTTGCATTCATAGTACTGATTGGCTGAGTTTGATTTCATCAGTGATGGCTGAAACTTTATTTCATGTGGCCCACCAAACACGGTCAATTGCCAATTTTCTGCAATGGCCATGCTTGCTTGTTATGTGGCTCAACGACCATTCATTTGGGCTGGGCTCCTCAATAAAAACTAGCCACATTCAAGTTGAGCCGCGACTTTTGTGGTCGCGGTTGTGGGTCATCACATAAGCCACATTTTGATAGTCTGCTCTGTGACCATTTGTGACATGCAACCACATTGTCGACGCATCTTCTTAATTACAGCACATTTCAGGATTATTGATGTAATTTTGGGAAGTCTTGTTACCGAGTATCAGAAACATGCCAAGCGCCTTAAAAAACAGGTGATGGTACTGATGATCCAAATGGTGATACAGGACCTGCATTTTATATTGAAGGTGAAGGTCCTGATGATTCAACTCCACCTCATGCTGTCAATATCTGGGGTATGCACTTCAAATCATTTTGATTCTGCCTCACATCTAATTCCTACTCAATATATATCTAGAGGAGATTATCCATGCATGGCCATACTTTCCATGATTCCATGCACTTTATGCAGGCCGTCCAAATGTTAACCCCATTGCGGTGACTACTGGAATTGGTCCTACTGGCCCTCAAACGCAATGGCTTCAACGGCCTGATGATTTTATTGATCCTATTCTTCAGGAAAGAGAAGTACCTTCCACTTCACCTGCAACTCCCTCTGCAGTATTTCCAGCACTGGCAGCTACTCGATCATTTGGTTCAGAGCAAACCAATACTTATGAGCCTGCAACACCACCTTCTTCACAACTACCTGTCAGCAACCCTTGCTCCCAACCACATACCAGCTCCACTGCATGTGCACCAAAGCCTTCTGCTGCTTCCCATCAGGCAATTGACAAGTTGAAGGCTACCATCCAGGTTGTTCCAAAGAAACGAAGCATGGTAGAGGTTTTGATGGATGCTTCAAAGTATGTTTGAATGTCTTAACTGGATTTTCTTTTTTTAATACTTCATTTAGAGAAAATATGGAATTTCTTCATTCTGAATCACATCATAAGCGTATTGCTAGCGATCGTCAGCAGTTGTTTCAAGAATTTCAGGCAGGACTGTGGACTCCTGAACAGTATCGAGAAATGGTCAGTGACTTGCTGAAATCTCCATCTGCGAAGCGCCGCTGTGAGCATTCTCCTGATTGGGATGAGGATTTGTTGGGGACATCTATGGGGACATCTGCAGAGATCTAGCTGATTTATTATTCATTTTTTATTTGCATATTTATAATACTCACAGATACCCTTTGTTCTTACTGCTTGCTTTCTGTCACCTCTGTTTTAACTTCTTCTAGGTGAATACAATAGCTACTTGACTATTCTTCAGAGGAGTAATTTTTTGAACCTACAAATCACTATTATTCTCCTCATCTTGCATAACTCTCCATGCCATCAATACATCAATAAGCATTTCACGTTTCTCCTCTCCTTCAAGCAGAACAGCATTTGAAGCCCCAGACTGTGAATCTGGGTCCTCTGCCTCCTCAACTGGTGTATGAACACCAGAAAACTCTGCAGCTGATGCTGCACCCTCCACATCAATAATGAGATTGTGCAAGATGACAGCAATTGCAACCCAACGACATGCTGCAACATGTTGTGATTTGGAGTTGATAGGTACCTGGAGCCCTCGTAAGCATTGGAATCATCCCTTGAGTGCACCCATTGTATGCTCAGATCGAACACAGAGATGGGAAACATAACAGTCAAAGATGGCATTTCATGGAATGTGAGATGCAGGCTCCTTATGGACAGGGATTGTTCATGTAGTGCAGGGATATGCTGAGTCCACCCATGCAAACTCGTTTCCTTCAAACAACCAGTCTGCATGCTTGTATGCAGCTGTTCCCTCAAATGCATGGGCATCATGGCAAGATCCTGTGTGTCCATGCGAAAAATCAACCACACGTAGGTTTGATGGAGCATTGCCAATCTGTTCATGAAAAAATAAGGCTAAGGAAAGAATGATGTCAAGTGAAATATACCTGGACATTGAGACCATAATTTGACTTTCGAGTATAATATGCATCTCCATTCAACCATGGCCGCTGATACAAGACAACAATTGTCCCATCATACATTAACCAACCATCTCTCCATGCACCTTTAAACCCAAGATGCTCATCAATCCACTGCTTCTCCCGCTCCTTCTCCTCTGATGTCAATTTATGCACAAATATTTGTTGCAAAGACTCAATTGCATCAAAGCAATGAGCTGTGTAGTTCTCCACAGACCCGTCTGAGCACCCAGATACCCTTGCAATATCTTGAATTGATGCACCATTTCCATACTGCCCCATCCGATAGAGTGTAACAGCCAGCTGCACTTCAACAGGAGCCTGAGCAACATTTGAGTGGTTTGTGAAGACAGGATGGTACTAAATAAGTGAAAGGATTGTCTGGAACACATGTGGAGAGACATGGAGCATTTGAGCAAAGTGAGCATGGTCAGCATGGTCCTCAGCATATTCCCATGCAAGGTGCAACTGTCCAGACTTTGGAACACGATGTTCTCGGCCATTTAGATAGTGAGTTTCATGAAGAGCAAGAATAACATTCATATCAACATTGAATTGTTGACAGGCTTCCTCCAGGGTTTCATATGGTGTAAATATGTTCCATGAAAGCATTAGAAGGAGGTAGGTATGAATAATCTCTTGTTGAGTCTCTGGAGTTTCCATGGCTGTGGTTACAATCTGATTGTTATTGATTGTAACGTGCAATCTGACGTGACTATTGGAGTCTTAAATTTCACTTATGTGATGACCCACGACCACGACCATGAAAGTCACAGCTCAACTTTGAACATGGCTACTATGTAGTCCGCTTTGTGTGTAGACCTGGCCCATGCTCATTCCAATGGCTATAAAACACCCTCAGCATCAAGACATTTCCTGCAACCTTTCCCCCATGCCACTGCAACATCGACCTGAGGACTGCAATGCATTTGGCTATGACCTGAGAGGTGGGATGGCCAATTCTGCTGTGCTTTTGTTTGGAGAAGATTGGCACCCTGACCAGCATGACATTCCCCACCATGTTGGAGCGGAGGTTGCACCACCTCGATATGGACCTCCTGCTGATTACCAGCAACCTCATCTCCCAAATGGTTTTGTTCCTCAGCTTCTGTATAATGGATACCTAGGTGCTTTACAGTACCAGCGTGGCCAGGGACCCTGGGCTCCTTATGCTCCACCTCCACCACAATTTGCCCCACCACAACCCAGTTGAAGGAGATACTTTTATACCACATGTCCCCTCAAGTTGATCCTGTAACTCTGACAGTAACATGTCAGGTTGTCATTCAACGCAGCTCTCAAGAAACTGAGGCAAGGGTAAAGCAATTTTAGCTCATATGATGAGTTTATCATGTAGAGGGCCATACCGATATCTCGAATCCATTGAGTATACATCGATGGCCATCTACATCCCTCTTCCAGATGATATCTCCTGAGGATTGATGAAGAGCGTGGATGTGCCTGGTGGTTCTCTTGCTCACACCTGTTATCTTGTGAATCTTCTTATCCTTGTACCCACAGACGATGGCCAGTTGTAAGGCTATCCACTTGATGTCAACTGATATGTGTTGTCTCATAGTTGGCAAGTGAAGTTACATACTACAATGCACACGAAGCAAGGCATCCTTGCACCATGCTGAGCCAGTATCCCGGTTCCATCACTGATGAAATCAAACTCAGCCAATCAGTACTACGAATGCAAAGTGGCCTATTGTTCTGCAATCAGCTGTAATCCCACCTAACACCTCTTATTAGAGGTGGTGTAGGGTAGGTTGTCCCTGTCTAACAAGAGTTGATTAGAACTAGCTAGGGCCTCTTTCAAGAAACCTTTGTTATTGTCTCAGAACACTTAGTAGATACCATTAGTCACTATGGCATGTGCTGCCATCAGTGGCACTGCTTGGCAACAGTGCAATTAACTGCATTGATGGCCACACATCACCACCACATCAATCACTGCTCTCTTCCCAATGTGCTGCTCATTAGTCCCGCCCTCCCGCTCATTGTCTGAGTGTGTGTTCATGCAGTTTTGCTCTGATGCCTACCTCACCTTGGCAGCACCTCCATATAGGGCTTTGTGTACTGTACTGCATACTGATAGATATGTAGCTGAGATAATGCATAATATTGGGTGTGACAGCATGGAATACAGAGGGCAACTGTAAGTCTGCCCCAACACAGACTCACAACATCTAACAACACTGAGACTTGCATACACTTGCCAACACTCACCTGCAGTCACCCACCATCAAAATGCTGACATAACGCATCACTGATGCCCTCGCCTGCACTTGCCTGCACTCACACATATCTATACAACAACAACAATACTCACCCATTTCTCAAAACAACAACACATGAAAGATAGGTGCCATGTACCTTTCTGATACTTACCTGTGCCCATCTGTGGTCGCCTGCACTTGCCTGTGGTCACATGGTCATGTGACCTCCCTCGACACTTACCACTGATGATGATGATGACTCCACACTTTGCACACATGCACATCAGTTCCGATATTGCACCACTGATGCAGTGCCTACTTATTCAGTAACTATGCCTGATGTGGCCTCTTGCTGACAGGCCATCTTTTCTGATATATCATGTACATCTTATTTTTCCTAGCCTTCATTCCCACTTCCATGCAATGAAGGTACGGTAGTTTATCATTCCCCCATTTACTGTAGCTTATGGTTCCCACTTCCATGCAACAAAGATAACTTGATCCTGTCTTTCTAGTCCACCTTAAGTCCAGTGTAGGTTGCCAAACCCAGCATCCTTCCAGCAATGGGTACAGCAATGGAAGGGGCAGGTAAGGGGAACACATAAGGAGCAATGAAATGAGCAGTTACACCTACTTACTTGTTGTTGTTGTTGTTGTCATTGCTGTTGACCACAAACTTCTTGCTCTTCAGAGCAGGTGGAAATTTCTTCTTGATGTGTGCCTTGGCTGCAGTAGCATGCTTTCGCTTCTTCCTCAGTGGCCTGGGCTCTTTGTCATCATCATTGCCACCTTCACTTGCTCCAGATCCCCTGCAGCTTTTCTGCCCCCCTTGCCACTCTTTCCTGTGACAGCCTTCTTACTGCCTTTCTCCCTTGTTTTCCCCTTGTCCAACCTCTCCTTCCTCTTCTTTACCACCTGCTCACCAGCAGCCACCTTCCCTGTGAGCATCTCTGCATAAGCAGCCTGCTGCCCCTGCAATTGCACGATCCACTTACACTCCTCTGTCTTGAGCACTTGGTGTAACTTTCATATGTCACTGACAGTACCAATATCAGAGGGGTTGGCAAATTTGATTGACATGGGCCACCTTACAAGTTCGACCTTGTGCTTGATGACAATTTCCTGTTCATTCCTCACATAACACATCCCAACAGTCGTGAGATTCGGAGTTAGACCTGTATTGTTAATGTTAAATAGCAATGAAAAGCCATGCAAAGCATCAACCACTTACAAAGGCCATTGACTATGAGGCATGTGCAATTGTGTCTCATACTCTGCAAGTTCTCCTGTATGCTGCTGGCTAATGGATGATATTGGTCAATATTCCTGACAGTGTTGAAAGCACAACACATACATTTAGTCCATGCACAAGCCCACTGCTCAAATTTCATGAGAAGGTCCATTGGATCAAGGTCAAGTACCTCAGAAACAAACACAATAGCATCATCTGAGTCAGCCCACAAGGGGACTGTGTTGTCATGGATGTGTGTGCATGTAAAAAACATAAAGGCACACATCCCAGTCTGCTCTGATAGATTTCTGGACTGAAAAGACCTTAGTTCCATCTGAAATATGCTTTACAGTACATACCTATGTAGATACCCTGTTTATACATGCCCAGCAATCCACTGCAGTTGCCATATTAGACAGGCATGCTCCTGACTTCTTCATGTTGTGATGAGCCTGGAGATTTTCAATAAATTGGTTCTGCCTTTCTTTCAATAGGCCCTGCATGCTAGCATTGTCATCCATGAGCACCTGAAGCACTTTGAGCTTCAGGCAATCACCAGGCTTGCAATCTTGTCAATACAAGTCAGCTTGTCAAGCAATGGCACCCACTGAAGAGTTGACTTACCTTCCTTCTCAACACCTTTGGCATGAACCAATGCATCGTGAAGTGATAGTGCACATGTATTATAGTAGCTAGTTTCATTGTTGATTAACTGCTTGATTTTTGCTTCTGACTTGTTGAATTTCTTCAACAACCACACTATTTCTATACTTCAAGATTCCAAGAGGGCATCAATTTTGTCAGGGCAACACCAAATCCACACTAGGATCTTCGTGCAGGCTCTACAAGAAGATGCAACAAATATAGAAAGGGGGATCAAAGCTTGATGTGATGTGGTAATAATAGAACGGTTGGTTGACAAAGGCGTTGATAATACTCGACCCGATAATCCAACCAAAACACCTAAAATAGATGAATCGAGGTATAAACACAGGTCAGAGGAAGGGTGCGAGGTGGTCTAAATATCACCCAACACAATTACCAAGATTTCAAATGTGTTTCGATGGCGCAAAATGTGTTCGAACGACTTTCGATCGATCGCGAAGTAGTTTCGAGGAATGGAATAGTGGTCGATATGGGTTCCAAGGCTGTAACGGGGGTTCTAGATACTATTGTTTATTTCGAAATGTTCGCGAAGTCGAATGGAGGGGTAGAAGCGGGTTTCAGTGACGTTCAAACAATTTCGAACTTAGTTTTAAAACAAAGGATCAACGTGTGAAGTTGATTGATATCGACTTAAGATACTAAGACTACTGGTGAAACTCAATCTCTATGATTGCTTTTTGTTGTCAAGAAATACAGGAGTATATATGTTTTTCTGAGTGATAAGGCTAAAAGGGGAAAATGCCATGAGGGTGGCATGAGGTAAAGAAAACATATGGAAGAACAAAAGATAAGATATCAAAAGGAGATGAAAAGATATCAATGTGAGAGGTAATAAAACAAAATAAGGAAGGTCTATTGTTTGCAAAATGGGTCTAAAACATCGCAAATCACTAAGTACCTTGATCTATACCTTGGATTTGACGTGTACCATGTTCCCATGACCAGAACATGTTGTGCCAAGCTCGGAAATGCAGGGGACATTGGGGGAATCTGTCCGAAGGTTGAAAGGATCGGTCCGATGAAGCCGAGGATGCACGAAATTGTTCGAAAATGTTCTAAGGGTTCGCGAAGTGGTTCGAAGTCGTGCGAAGCCATTCGACATGGGTTCGTCGATGTTCGGGAGTGTTTGTCGATCGAATGTGATTTTCGAAAATGTTCAACAATGGTCAGTCAAGGCTG
>QLOK01042339.1:0-21460 GCA_003313805.1 Tricholoma flavovirens
TTGTTAAATTTGGTGAGTGTCATACCACTCATGCCTCCTTCGCTGTATACTCATCAGTTCTCTGTATAGATTAAAGGCATAAATTCATCATTTGGTACCACTAAACGCTTATGCGACCTTGCTGAGCTGCTTCCCAAGGGACCAGAATGGTGATGCAAACACTGGAACATGGCATATCCAACAAAGAAAAAACTCAATCTTTTCTATTGCGACCCACTGAGTTGCATACAGTTTATTCTTACCAACCCTCTTATGGAACCCCATCTAAAATTCTCACTGTTACACATCTTTGACTCTGCAGCAAGGGCGATGCAGATCTATACTGAGTGGTTAACTGGTGACATCGCATGGTCAATGCAAGTAAGTAAGTTTGTTGAATTTACTCCATTCTTCCCTCATGTCTCTACAGGATGAGCTGCCTTGTGGAGCCACTCATCTTGGCGTCATTCTATCCTCTGATAAGACGAATATCTTGGCAATGACTGGCGGACATGCCGCCCATCTGCTTCTCATAAGTTTTCATGGATTTTCAGATGAAGACTTCAAACCACACTTTCCTTGTGCTTGCATTGCTCCTGGTCCCAAAATTCATCCACCAAGACAAACGAACTTGTAGCGTCTTGGGGTATCATTTGCAGCACAAATGCTTGGACTTCATACTGAGGCCACTCAAAAAGGCAGCCGAAATAGGTGTCATGATGTCAGATCCAGTCGGTTCTCTTCACTACATTTTCACCCCTCTTGCTGCATACATGGTCGACGTACAGGAGGCATTAGCACTTTCTGGGGTTGGTGGGAAAACGTCGCACCTTACAATGGCAACTTACAAACAATTTGGTGATTCTTTTTGGCATGAGCCACGAACAGCTTCAACAACCCTTGCACAACTGCATGCACTCAAGCAAGAACTTAGCCCTTGGGACCTTGACACATATCTCAAAGCTTCCAAGAAGAAAAGATTGAATGGAGTACATTGCCCATTTTGGAGGGATTGGCCTCTTTCAGACCCCTCGAAATTCTTTATGCCCAAGCCGCTCCACCACTGGCACAAGATGTTTTGGGACCATGATGTTAATCAAGTTACTGGGCATGAACACTGCGACATCAAGTGTTACATTGTAGTGGTCATTGCTGATGCCGTCCCAAAAGACTTTTTGATCCCTATCCGCTCATTGATGGACTTCAGATATCTCGCCCAGGCCCCTAGACTATCTGATCAGTTGTGCATGGAAATTGATAATGCACTCAAGGAGTTCCACGATCATAAACAGGTGATCATATCCTCTGGTGCACGAAACAGAAAAACCCATAAACTGATTGAAAACTGGCACATACTGAAGCTCGAACTCCTACAAAGTGTCGTTCTGAGTATCCATCAGAATGGAGCAGCAATACAATGGACTGCAGATGTCACTGAAAGATGCCATGTCACCAAAATCAAGGACCCCTCAGCCCACACTAACAATCATTCTTATGAGTCCCAAATCTGCTGCCATCTTGATTGAAGAGAAAGGTGCTGGCGGTTTGACATTGCTACTGCCATTTGTGAAGCTGGTTCTGATTTTTTAAATCTGTCTCATGTTAGCCACGAAGATGATGATGATGATAGCTCCAAAAATGTTGCTCAAATATCTGGGACTATTCGGCGAAATGGCAATTACTTTGAATGCACCCATGCTCTCCAACAGGGCTGTTATCCCTGTGCCCTGCTTCCATTTAGGACCACTGTATATGGCAAGAATGCTTTACATCTAACCTGAGATCCCTCTATGAAGATGGCAATCAATGACATCATGAACAAGTTCAACCTACCAGATTTACGTGGTGCCCTCACTGACTTTTTAGATTGTGTTAATAGTGGACAGCCTCTCAGAATTGGTAGTCGTAGGGCTGCCGATGCCAACTCTCCATTACCTTTTGATGATCTTCAAGTCTGGACAAGTGTCCAACTTCAGAATTGTGCTTATTATGCCCCACATCACATGCTTCCTGCTCAAAGAGTCAATGCCCGTCCTCCATCAATGGAATGGCCCTCTGGACATTGTGATGTCGTTCTCATCAACATGGCCGACAACAATGTTTGGCCCCACAGTGGTCTTAAGGGTATCCCGTCTTCCTGCATGTTTGTCTCATCTCGCTGACATGTCAGCTTGGTTTCAGGACATCATGTTGCCCAGCTACGTCTTATTTTTCAAGCCATTCCATCCAGAAGAGCCCCATTTTCTCCTGGTACAGATTTGTTTTTGGTGTATGCTCAACGCTTCGATATTGTTCATCAGTTGAACTGACTATCAGGCAAGAGGGGTCGACATCTAGAACTAATTACTGGGATGTATGCCTTGAAGCGTGCCCAGCGGAATGATGGATTGATCATGCGAGATATCGTGCCTTTAACTCAACTCTGAACACTTGTGAGTCTTGTACCACATTTTGGGAAAGTGGCAGACAGGCACTTATCAAAAGAAATGGTCTTGGAGTATGGCTCAGAATTTTGGCTGAATAAGTATTTTGACAAGGAACTATTTTATGCTCTGAAAAAATGTGTCTAGGTTCATAAATGACATTTATTTACTGAAGGAAGCATTTCTTTTTTAGATGTGACTGGAAGGCAGAGTATAAAAAACAGGGAGAGAGTGGTGGCCATGGCCACTACAGAGGGAGGTGTGCAGCTGAATGTCTACACAGTGACACCAAAGTTGCATATTACATGGACACAGCACTGTTCGCTGAGCAAAGCTTGTTCGAGTTCCAGACAAACGATGCACATTCAGGTTTGATGACTTGCAGATTGGCAGTTGCGGAGGAAGGTGTGCAGCTGAATGTCTACACAGTGACACCAAAGTTGTGTATTACACAGATGCAGCACTATTTGCTGAGTGAGACTCATTCAAGTTCCAGACAAACGATGCACATTTGGGTTTGATGACTCACAGATTGGCAGTTGCAGAGGAAGATATGCAGCTGAATGTCCACGCAGTGACACCAGAGTTGTGTATTACACAGATGTGGCGCTGTTCACTGAGCAAGGCTCATTTGAGTTCCGGACAAACAATGCACATTCGGGTTTGACAACTTGAAGATTGTATGTTTCATTTAGTTTCTTGTTTCGTTTCTCACTTTGTGTACAAATTACTAACATCAATCACCTACTCAACACCCTCTCGTTTTCCTAACGCCGAGTATTTTCCTAATCGCTCATGCCAAACATGTTGCTCACGAGAATCTACTGGAACAGGGTCTATGCAGCCCAGCCAACCCTATGGCGGTATGCAGAGGGGCACATTTTGGCGCATTATGAGCAAAGGGGACTATCTAGGCGAAGTGTCAAGTTGGTGATTGTGAGGTATGCTTTTGACCCTCATCATTGTGCCTCACACTAACAAAACTCTCTTCAGGGGAACAGGGTTTCACGGGGAGAGTGGTCTGGCTGGTTTTGGCAGCCACCTAACAGTTGATTTTCGCTTGCTCAATGGCAAGCACGTTACAATGCACCATGTTTATTTTGCGTAGGAATTGGGTTCGATTTGGAGGGCTTCATGGTATGGATGCACAGAGGAAGAGGAGGAGCAGCTATGCAGAACTTACCCAGGATGTGTAGATTGACCCAGAGTTACACCCTGCTCATTTGTACTTGCCTTCACCTCATCATACTAGCCACCCTGTGGTCTACACCTCACGATGCCTGCCAACAAAATATACACCACCCCTCAAGGCTGGCTGCATGTCATCTCAATCAAGTCCAACTCCGAGTGATAAGCCTCATGCGCCCACTTCGGATTTCTGTTTAACATTGGCAACTGAACAAGTACACGTCGCAGGGTACTTCGCCAATGAATATGACAACTCTATCATCTCTAATGGATGGGCACATTCCCAAGCGCGTTAATAGTGACATGCAGCTGTTACTACTGCCTTGTGCCGCGCACTTGTCAGCATTTATGGACCCCATTCACACAAAAACTAGCAAGGAGAGTGCATATCCATAATAAGGCTCCAACCGTTTAGTATATGTTTACTCCCGAAAGGTAAATTAAACGGATACAGTTGTTTTAACCGTTTAACTAGCTATATATGTATAAAATATACAGTAGCTACACGGTTGTTCCTAGAAAATTTATTTCGAAGCCTCCTGGACCTGAGCCGGAAGTTTGCCATGTCGTAACTTGAGTTCTTTTGGGGGCATCATATCAAAAAGGCCGCTACGTATCCATGCCTTCGTGAGGAGGGCCATAGAGAGAGTATTTTCCTTCAAGGAGCTTCGGAGATTGCTGCAAATATGTTGGGACTTGGAGAAAACGCGTTCAACGGAGACACTAGTTGCAGGAATGGCGAGATAATCTCGAGCCATTTTTGCGATTGTTGGGAATTTGGCAGCATGTTTCTAGTAGTATGGTGTCAGACCTGGATAACCTTTCCAAGAGCGATACTCACTTTCCACCATAAAAGTGGGTCCTTGGGAAGCTACAAATACTGTAAATTTCAACTCGATAAGTTTCATCCTTTCATCTATTGATTTTGACGCACCATGGGCAGGAGCGGCACCGAAATGACCAGCGCTTGGTCCCCGACCTATCTGTGGTAGCTGTCGGTTCGTGAAAGTGTTGCATGCTCGCATTACCTGGACCACGATGTGCCGCCTTTGGCCCCTCCCGTTCTTCTACTGCCCGCAAAGCACTTTCTCCATCTGATTCATCACCAGAATTGATGTCAAGATGGTTACCGTCACTAGGCCTTTTCTGCTGGTTTGTGGATCTGTCCCTGTTTGCGAGTACTCCCTTTTTGACTGGTCGCCCCTGAAGTTGCCTGTTGGCCTTGCGTTTTCTTTTTTCTTCCATTCTAGCTTGCTAACAAACCATTAGACGAACCTGAAGTGGATCTTTTCGGGGTCTGCTTACCACTTCTCGGCCATGCTCAGTCTCACTTACCACCTCGTCCCCATCGCTTGTGTACAAAAATTCAGGGGCCTCCTTATCCAACTCATTTCTACACTTGGGTGGCTGATATGTTTCGTCCTGTGTATCGTCCTCGTCGTCATCTTCAGGCTTAGTGGCCGTGAGAGGGACTACATCAGAGGGTGAATTGACAAAGTGACCATGCGCATGGAGCTCAGCAGTGGAGAGTAAGGCGCGATTTTCAACTGCATCCCCATCTGGCTTGGACAAGTCTTTTGGGATCACAACCTTAAGATTGGGGCGCAGTTCTGCCAATTAAGGTTAGGATTTCAATCACTGGCATGATGGAACTTTTCTCGAAATCTACACGCTAACCTTGAGTTTGGCGACGGGGTTTAGTCATGGCTTCAACCGTCCAAAAATAGGAGTCAAGGCCCTGAGCTCGGTCTGTGGCGTGCCGCTTTCGCTTCTCGTTTTCGGGGATGATATTTGTGGAGTCGGGCTTGTCTTGGGTCTCTCGGGCCTGTTGTGCCATGATGTTTTTGATGCTCCAAGCTAGGACTATCAGTGTTGACATTGAAAAATCCAGGAATGGTAAAAATGTACAGTTCTTGGTTTAAACTCTCAGCCACAGTCAGTCAAAACTTCTATTACGTCTATCGAAAAACTGTGTAACCATCTATATACTGTTTAACTACTGTATACTCAACTTTGGCTGCCATCAGCTATACATAAATGTAAACGTATACGGAATAAACCGTTTAAAATGGTTATATACATAGAACGGTTGGAGCCTTAATCCATAATGCCTGTCCAAAAAAACCTCCCATGTAGTCGCCCACTCCAAAGTCATCCGTGCTGCCGATCTCACATTCAAAGCATCTGCTAAGGCCACCACAGCGACATCTGATGGGCCAGAGCTGCTCGGCACTCACATCCTCAAGGAGTGGTGCATGCCAGAGGCTCAATGATTCCTATAGCCCTTGTGTTTACTAGATAGAACTTTATGTACATATTTCTGAGTCTTAGATGAAGAATTCAACAGTTCTATCCTCATGGTAATGTTTTGAATATCACAGACTTATTGGGCAAGATGGGTGAATACAGGCCTCACTATGGCATCCTACTGTAGACTATGGCACCCTGCTGTAGACTATGGAACCCTGCTGTAGACTATGGCATGCTAGGACACTACAGGTACTATGTCCCTACAGCACTACAGGAACTATGGCATGCTATAGGTTACTACAGTACTACAATGTTTTCCCAAGTTTGCTGATGTGACCATATCTTATATCTCCCAATCATCAGGAGGAAGCCTAAGCCATTCACTTAATTTAATGCAACCAAACCTACAACAGATGGGGGTACCAGTATGTATGTGTCTGATGACTTAAAGAAAAAATGATGGACATATCGCACTTCTGCTTGCACATGAAAACTAGGTGGGGCATCATAATATCCAGTTCTCAAAGCAGTTGAGGCATTAGGGTGTTTCACAGACCATTGATATAGACTCAATTTGAGCCCTCAGTTCCCTCAATTTTCGAGGGAATTACATCCTTAAGTTGAGGCCTTGAGTCCACCAAGGGTGTAAATCACCCTTGACCCCATGACTTTGCAGCCTCAACTTCATCACCCAATTTTGTCCCTTGATCTCTTCCTTCAACTTGTGCTGATGCCTTACATGATTTATTTTCCCAGTGTTTTATTTCCTGTCCACAATGATGAGCTCAGCTGTCTCCTACATAAGTGATTTCCCTCTCTTCCCCCTGTATAGTGAATTATTGAAGTCAAACTTAGCAGCACACCCTAGACCTATAACACTAGTCTCATGTCACCCCTGTTTTCACCACTTCATTTTATCATGGGGGACACCCACTGTCCCACAGCAGCCCCCTGGGGCCTGCAGACAATACCACCCACAGCTAACAAGACAGCATCAAGTGAGGTAGACAAATTCTGTGAGGACAAATTGGAGCACTACACTATGTTGCAGGGGGGGCTAGGAGTACAATGGGCAGGGGGTGGGTTATTACAACAGTCAACTGCTCATCATTCCCCCATTCCCACCATCAGTTGTCCCCTCCCCCTCTGTGGTCAGTAGTAGCCTCTGCTGTATGCATGCTGTGACTGCTGCTTGTTTGTTATGACTTCCCTTGGTTTGGTGGCATTCCCTCCATGCTGGTTATAGTGATGTGTATGCCCCTGCCATACACATGCTACAGTGGTTATTTATTAGTTATGGCCCCTTCGGTTTGGTGGCACCCCAGCATTCATAGTTACGCATATGCCCAGCCCTCTCCCTGTCTGCTGGCTAGTACCCTTGCCTCTCCCCTGCCACTCGTAGTGACACATACCACTGTATGTACTAGAGTTTATTGCATACTACATTTATGAGCCTGCAGATATGACAAGAGTGATAGGGTTTTTTTCTGTATTCATTGCCTTGAGTGTTCATATGTACACCCAGTGTGTACTCTGAATATATAATCTACTCAGCAGTACAGATTTCTACCAGTCCTCAAACTTGTAGCAAACAGTCAGATGTCAAGCTACTTGAGCTAATGGGCCACTGCTTCCATGGCATATCTGAGTTCTTTCAAGTTTAAGGGGATTGGAAATAAACACTGAGGATCATGTGGGCAAAGCTGACTACTGAAGATTATGCTGGCCACAATGTTAGAATTTGATTTCCAGACAATAAGATAGAGGAACTCCCATCACATCCAATGTCATGTGTCATGGCTTTGAATGCACAAATTTGAGAATAGCACAAACTTCTAAGCAGATAAAAAAAAATGTGTTTGCACCAAAGTCTTTGTATTTTTGAATGAGTAGTTATGGTGCAAACCAATTTTTTGCCAAGTGTTGCATCAATTCTTCACAAAAGTGCCATAATCTTGACCTCTGAATGTCATGTGCATACATCACATCTTGCATGAATTCTTGAAGATGCTGCTTCAACACAACACTTTGAAAAAATTATGGTTTATGCCAAGTGGATTTATGTACAAATTTAAAGACTTTGGTGCAAGCACTTTTTCCAAATGTTCTATCAATTGTGCTATTCTCAACTTTGTAACTTCAGACCTAAACACATGACATTAGACATTCCTTGGAAGGCATGGCTTATGTACTATGAATACCTCAGGTGGCATTCGCTGCAACATTAGAGTGGAATTCTTCCCACAATACCTCAATTCTGGCTGTGTGCTATGAATAGCTCAGTCAGCATTTGCCACAATGATAGAGTGGAATTTTCCAACCATACCTCAGTCTGGGGAATAACCTTGTTCTATAAATAGAACTCAGAATGGTGTACAATCATTGATAAGTTATACACCCTTAAAATTTTGGTGAGTGAGGAGGGGGGGAGTCAATGAGAACTATTTGTTTTGATGTCCTTTCATATACATACTCAGAATTGGGAGTCCAAGTTGCAGAACTCAGGCCATCTTTGTAAGGGGAACATTCAATGAACATCTACAAACAACCTTGAACTCCATCTTGAACTTCTTCAAGACCTCAAGCCTTGATCTTGAACTTCTTCAAACTTCCTCAACAATTGTCTATGAGCATCTTTGAACATCAATGAACATCTTCAAACATCCTTGAAACACTTCAAACTCCTTTGAAGATGACCCAAACAGTCCTCAGCCACCTACGGCCTAATGTGGACATCATCAATGATCAACAATGACCTCCCTAAGTGGCATTCCTGGCCTGCTTCTGGGTTTGCCTCTGGCATAGTGTAGAGTGTGTGGTAGTGTTGCTTACAATGCTACCAATTGTGAATAGAACTCAGTGTTATATTCTTGATAGTAGTAGTAGTGTAAGGCTTGGGAAACCTGGGGATAGCCAGCTGGCTATGTAATGTCCAGAGCCTCCTGTATTATGTAAGCCATATTATGTAAACCACATGTCCTATTGGCAGTGGTCCTCTACATTCTCCCCCCTTCTTGGCATGCTGGTTGGTGTGCCACTATTTATATGTACATTACCTATTAAGGAATGTATTAAGATATCCTCAATATCTCTATGTAGTTAACATGGTGTGGAATGAGTGTGGTGTACCATGACAAAAGGATTGTGATTGTCATACTTAGACATGTGCACCAGTATATACAGGTCAATTAAAAATTGTCTGTGTGATTTCTTGGGATAAATGGCAGCTGACTGATGCCTGTCATGATGTTGGCCACCTGAGCACCATGCCCACTGGTGATTTCAAGAGCTGCACAAATCCCCATGCAGTGCACTGTCTTGTTGGTGCAACGAAAATATGTACAAAAAAAAAAAGAAGAATTTTTCTTTTATTCCCCTTTGGGGTGGAAGCCCACCTCTACTCTATATCCACATCTTTGGGTGCACTGTCTGTCAGTGCCTACTATTTGCTGCCTGTTGGCAAAGGCTGTCCATACTGTAGCAATGCTTTGTCATTGCCCTTTTCAGACACAGGATCAGGACCACTTCTGTAGTCATTGGCTTCCTCCTCAGCTTGTCTTTGAGCTGCCCTACCTTTCCTGCCCTTCCTCTTCTTTTTCAAGACTAGTGTTTGAAGGTCCGGTTTGGTCCGGTTTTTTGACCGCCAAAAGGGGCAACTGGGACTGCAGCCGGTCCAAACCAACACCTAAATTATACAGACTGCAACTGGACTGATGAGAAGGACTGGTTCTCATCAGTCCAGTTGCCCTCAGAAAACTGGTTGCCACCAGCCTTTCCAGTGATTTTCATCTGTAACTACAATTTACTGTATATTTAATAGAACTAATTACAATACCCTGCGAGCAGGTGCTCGCAGCAGTAAGATTTGCAAACAGAATGAAAAAAGAGAGAAAAAAACGAAATGGCCCCACCTCACAAAGTAGCAAGAGGGGCATCATCATTTGTCATCCCACCTGCTTGGTGTTGTCATCTGTGTCTCCAGTCAGCACCACCATCTCCCCATATGAGCAGTCGCTTGCAGGCAGGGTGATGGTGCTGTGATGTGGCAGCAGCAGTGGTTCCTCAGCAGTGACATGGTAATGGTGGCAGTTCCTGGTTGTTGCTGCCATTGAGGAACAGTACCTGTTGCTACCCTGTGAGCAGAGGCTCACAGCAGTGACATAGGGCAAGGGGGGGCAGTGACTCATGAGGGGCCTGGTGTGAAGTGTTGTGGCTAGGCAATCTCATTATAAAAAGATAAGAAACTAGAAATTAGTTGGTTAGTAAAAGAGAAAGATTAAATTTAGAAAACATACTTGATGGCCCAAACAATGACTAGCATTGTTTAACATTTGGGCCATCTGCTTTGTGTTCATTTGTTGGCAGTGGTTTTGGGGAGGTGGTTGTGTCTGCATTGATGGTGGTGGATGGGGACTGGAGTTGTGGGAGCCATTTGTTGTCATGGGAATCACCTGGCAAATGGTGCCACTTTTATTTTTATCAGGAGCACATGACCACATGGTCTGCGCATGGCCACAGCATATATAAGTACCCACCAAATAGCTACTTTTATGTGGGCTTGTCCCACTTTGTTCCATTGTATTATAAGTAGTTATAGTTAGTACTTATATTAGTTATAGTTAGCACTTATATTAGTTCTATTTACTTATAAGCATGTATATTGCACCTCTCACATACTGTGAGAAAACTGGTTGCAGCCAATTGCAACTGGTTTTTGAACAGTTTTTAAATATTTTTAAATTGAGGCAACTGGCAACCCAACTGACCCCAGAACTGGGCAACTGTGACCAATGGTCTGGTTGCATTTGGTTGGGTTTGATTGGGTTTTGGTTTTTTTTTCTGGTCCATGTGGCCAGACCTTTGAACATTATTTAAGACATACATGATGGACACACTCATCCATCCCATCACTCCATCATCTGGGGCTGGCTGCAACCTTGAACTCCCTTTGGCAGATTGGGCTGCCTGATTGGCAGCCAGCATAACTGGGGCAGCTACAGGGTCAGCCGGTGCTACTGCAGGCACACTCATGGCCAGGCCAGATGACCCTTCCATGGCATGTACCATTGGGGGCAGCAGCAGCCTCTGAGGCTGGACCATGGTCAGCACAGGAGCCATCCCAGACCCTTCAGATGGCAGTAGGCTATAGCATGGGTGTGGGTATGGGTAGGTATAGGTATGGGTACAGGTCGTGGATCTGTCACCTGCAACCCATGGTGTAGAGGGGCACTACTATATTAGGTAGTGTTTGTACATAGTTGTACTCAGAGGTTGCTGAGTATATAGCCAGTCTGGCTATATTCAGCAATGTAAGTCTTACAGTAGCCACATACACGGGAAATACACAATAGTTGTATTTATCATATGTGGCCATTAAGCACCACTACCTACCTCCCTACACTTTTCTGAATACCTTTTCTTTCTGCTACTGGCTGGCTGGGAATACCTAGCAAGAGACTGAGAGGGAAAGAACCTAGACTTGGTATTGGGTTTAAGGAGAGGATGAGAGAGAATATATTTCGTTGAGATAGTGGGTGCAAAGGGAAGAAAGAGATTGTCTTTCTTTCTCCTATAATCCGCTCGACTTATTCTACAATGTATAAATAGAATTATCTCTAAATATAGATTATAGTTCTCAAACCGGATAGGTTGATCACAAGGTTCTGATCCCATCAGTGCCTGATGCAAGCGCTTGATCCCAACACTCCCCCTCAAGCCTAGTATGGTTTGAGTTCGGGGTTTCTTTCAGGTGCGTTAAAACCTCTATGCAGCAGAAAAACCTGTGGGTAAAAACCTGCATGCATGCGAGGAAAGCTACTGAGTTATTTTGTTGATTTTATTCCCATCTCTTCCCTATGTCATGTAAACTTCGGTTTTGGTAAAGCCTTCATTAATACATCAGCTGTTTGTTCCGGGTCACAACAGTTTTGAATTTCAAGAACTTTGTTAGTTACGAGATCTCGAACCCAATGATGGCAAATTGCGATATGTTTTGATAGCTGATGAAATTGAGGATTGTGGGTTAATATAACTGATCCCTCATTATCACCTTGAATTCCTATTGGAAATTCCTGTGGAAATCATAGTTCTCCATATAAATTTCGGAGCCATATTGCTTCGTGTCCTGCTTCTGATAAAGCTACATATTCTGCTTCTGTGGAGGACAATGCAATCACGCTCTGTTTCTTTGATTTCCACATGATAGCTCCCCTGGATGCTAGAAAAACATAGCCTGTCATGGATTTGTGATCATCAGTATTTGCAAAAGCGGCATCAGCATATCCATGGAAAAGGTTTTGATTTTCATATTCGTCTCGGGATTTAGTATAAGTGATCCCCAGAGTTTTCGTACCCGCTAGGTACCATAGTATTCGTTTGATGGCGCCATGGTGTTGTAAACCCAGGTTTGCAGTATAGGCGGCTAATTTATTGACGGCATAGCAAATATCTGGTCGCATTGAATTTGCGATGAATTGTAAGCACCCTAATAATTTGGCATATGAATTACTCTGGTTACGTTCATTGTCATTGGGATTTGGCGCTAATTTCATATTCGGATCAATTGGTATGGTGATGGGATTTGCGTCGGCCATTCCTTCTTTAAGAAGAACATTTTCAATATATTTCTTTTGAGAAATAGTTATTGTATCATCGGTTCTCATTACTTCGATGCCAACAATTTTACTTGGTTCTCCAAGGTTGGTGACTTCCCATTCTGAGTGGAGTGTTTTCTTCATATGTTCCATTGTTAAATCTGATGAAGCAAAGAGTAATGAGTCGTCCACCCATATAGCCATTATTCCAAAGTTGTCACCATCACATCGTATATATGCGCATGGATCGGAAAGTAATTGCCTATATTCATGAACCTTGAGTTTACCATCAAGTTCATTATTCCATTCGCGTCCTGCCTGTTTTAACCCGTATAATGTTTTTACCAATTTACACACTTGGCCTGTTCCATCTTCACATCCTTCCAGTTGTCGCATATAGATAGTCTCCTGTAAAGTACCATTTAAATATGTGCCTTTGACGTCCATTTGATGTAACTTGAGTCCTTTCTTTGGAACGAGGGCTAGTATCGCGTGTAGGGTATCCATTCTTATGACTGGTGAAAATGTTTCGGTATAATCGAATCCAGGTCGTTGAGCGCATCCCTTTGCCACTAGTCTTGCTCTATATTTGATTACATCTCCTTCCTTGTTCCGTTTTTTGATGAAGACCCATTTATTACTGATTGGTACAGTGTTGGAAGGTTTTTGAACAAGTTCCCAAGTTCCCTTTTCCGATAGTAAGTCCAATTCAGTTTTCATGGCTTTCTCCCATTCAGGCCAGTCAGGAGAGCTTTTTGCTTCTTTCAGACTTGTAAGTTCATCTCCAGCGATTATTGCATAGGCTTCTTCCATTGAGAAGGTTTCGTCGTCTTCTTCAAATGGGTCGTGAAGGTGTTTATAATCGATATGTATTCCATGTGTTCTTCATGGTTCATCAATATCTATGTCTTCCACAATCCTTTTACGCTTCTTGGTGATTTCAAGCTTCCAAGTATTGTCATCAGAACTTGTTACACCGTTTGATGGCATGCCTCCTACACACTCCCCCTCATGCGGCAAATCGGGTGTGACATTGATATGTTCAAGAGGTGAAGGTACTTCTGGAGGAATAATTGTTCAGAAATTTTGAGAGGTAAGTACCTTGCGTGTTTCTGCGTTATAATATTTGATGGCTTTCGCGCCATCATCAAACCCGACATATGATCGGCATTTTGATCGTGGCATCATTTTGCGGTCTTTGTTTGTCCCTTGGAGTAAAACCCACACTGGGCTCCCAAATTCTCGTAAGTGACTTACAGTTGGTTTTTTATTGTACCATCCCTCATATGGTGTTGATTTTGGGAGATGTTTTGTGTATGATCGGTTGTGGAGATAAGCGGCGTGTGTGATGGCATATTCCCACAGAAATTCTGGGAGTTGATTGGCAGACAACATAGCGTGGGATAATTCCACTAATGTTTGGTTCATGCATTCAGCTATTCCATTCTGTGAAGGTGAGTATGGTGCAGTTAATCTTATTTCTATACCGCGTTCTTTGCACCAACTTTAAAGTTTGTCGTTCATGAATTCTTTTCCGCAATTGATCTGTATCCCTTTTCGTCTGTTCTGTACCATCAAATGTGTTAAATAATTAATGACACCTTGAGTGGAATCAGATTTTTGTTTCAAACATTCGACAGTTGTATATCGCTTCATGTTGTCCATGAATAGCAATTAGTATTAATTGCTATTAATAGACTTGATCGCGTATTTTCCCCATAAGTCGATATGCGTGAGTTCTCCAGGTTCGGTACTTCGTTTGGATATTTTGGGAAAGGTTTCGACGTGTTGTTTTGCCTCAGTACAGGCTATACAATCTGGTTTTGGTGATTGTATGTCAACGTTGAATCCGTCCACTAATTTTCCGTCTAATAATTTTTGAAGTCCAGTGTACCCGATATGTCCGAACCGTCGGTGCCAAGTCTCCCAATTTGGGAATGCGCCTTTCCCGACAAATGTTTGATCAGCACGTGACTTGTAGACATTTGGAGAGCTAGGTGACAATTGTGGTATAGACATCTTCATTTTGTATAAATGAGTGCTTATCTTTCTATTGCTCTGCCTTCTTTGGTAGTGAGAGTTAATCTTCCATTTTCTCCTGTAAATGTTCCTCCTGAGGCGTCCCATCTCCCTAACGATATTAAATTCGCTTGTCCTGGGATGTGTAGAATGTTTTCCAAATGGAGAATAAATTTTTGACTGTTGCATATTGAAATTAAGTCAACAGTTCTGCGTCCTTCAATTCGAGCCTTTTTACCTCCTATGCCTGTTATGGAAATATTTCTAAAAGGCATGTAACTTGTAAAGGCTTCTTTTTGATGCGTGATGTGTGATGTCGTTGCTGAATCAGCTAACCAATCATAGTAGATCAATCGCTCATCATTGGCATCCGCATTACAGGCATCATATGTATCAAAGTTGTGTAATTCATCATCTACCGTAAAAGTGATGTGTTCTTCAATTAAGTTTGATTCTTTGGCATCTCTCCTGGTGTCAGTTTCATTTCTCTTCTTTTCCTTTCCTTTCTCCCTCTTTTTACCCCAACAATCTTTTGCTTTATGACTGATCTTCCCACAGTTCCGACATTTGTTCCCATCAAATTTTCGGCATTTACTTGACCAATGACCTGTGCATTTGCAATGTTCGCAATAAGGTTTGATTGAAGATTTATCATATGTGATCCGATCTTCCAGGGATTTCTTAGCACTCTTTCCATTCTGGGTTTTCACCAGATGGGTACTGTTGTTATTCCTGTTACAAGATCGTGTTTCGTGAATTTTAAATTCTTCACACAATAAACCTATAAATGCATCTGATAATATCCGACATTTTGGATCAGGATTGTCGGGATCGTTAGCATTACCATTATAGGGATCGACAAAAGTTTCCCATGCCATGGGTAAAGATGCCGAGATAATTGATTTGAAGCGTGTGTCAGCAACATGAAATTCGGTGTTCGGGAATTTATTGATGTGATCACGATAAGATTTGAGTAGATCTAAATGCTTGAGGAGGTTTTCGGAGTCGTATAATTTGGTTTCGTATAATAGACATTGTATATGATTGACCATTTGATGCACCTTATTTTTGTGAGTAACCATCAGAGCGGTATACATCACTTCTGCTGATTTCTTTGATCCTACGTGATTCATTTGAGAGGTGATATTTTGGATAAGTACTTGTTGCACCCAAGTGTTGTTTTGATCCAATTACGTAGTGCAATAGGATCAGAATCATCCTTGGGTCTTGTTACATCTCCAAAAATATACCCAGTAATATCGCAGTTGATAAAGACTCTTCCCATCCTTTCTTTCCACTCGTGCCAGTTCCCATCTGTCAAATGATCCCGATCGGAGATCTTACTCACGTTAGAATAATCCTTTGTTCGTATCAATTCTATTGCCAGTTGATCTTCGGCTTGCTGTCTTTGTTTGGCAGCATTAGAAGTGTATATCCGGGAAGAACGTATAGGGGTTGATGTCGTTGCCTTGAGATCTTCTTCCATAGGTAGATCCATAGTGACCAGTAAAAGAGTTATTTAAATGTTGGATAAGTCAGGGCCCATAACCTATTGGGTTTAAGGAGAGGATGAGAGAGAATATATTTCGTTGAGATAGTGGGTGCAAAGGGAAGAAAGAGATTGTCTTTCTTTCTCCTATAATCCGCTCAACTTATTCTACAATGTATAAATAGAATTATCTCTAAACATAGATTATAGTTCTCAAACCGGATAGGTTGATCACATGTGATCATAGCGATCACAAGGTTCTGATCCCATCAGTGCCTGATGCAAGCACTTGATCCCAACACTTGGGTTCTTTAAATTACAATAATACATGTCAACTAGGTACATGAAAACTAGGTCTACATCTAAAGGAAATGAAGCTAAGAGGGGTGATGCATCCACCACCCCAGATAACCCTGGAACATCATCTATAACTAAGGAGAAGGGGCATGAAGTTTGTGCCCTGTCAAATGACAAAAAATGATGCATATACTTGCATCATCATCACCTCTTCATTCTACTGAACTGGGGCAGAACCAGGGAGGTTCTGTGTCATTTAAAGGGCTGGAATATGGTTGTTGGAATTGGTCGGACAATTATGTTGTATTACTCATCATTTCTATATTTAGCATTGCCTCGAGATAACCAGAATACAGTAGAACATACCAGTAGTATAGTACAGTAGTATATAAGTTGAGTAGAATATCTCACTAATAATTATCTCTTTCACTTGCGCAGAGATGTGCTGCTAATAATGGTCGCACAAGGTCAAACTATGCAGAGACGACACATATGATTGCGTCGTCGATGTGGCATTGTTACGGGAATGGGAATGTTCCCACAAGGTTGAAGACATCACAGATGGCATCACAATGTCTTATGTCTCAGAAACGGCATGAGGAAATGTGCCGTTAACTGTTTCTGAGAGGGGATGGACCAACGATGGTCCAGTTGTGTTGCCACACTTATGGAGTGGCCATGACACATTATACAATGTGAAATGATGCAAACCATTGCATCGTTGCCGTCATCGGATGGTTACAAGGCTGTGCAGACTGGAAACAGCCATGCAGCTTCAGACAATGGGAAAACTATCCCATCATCATGATCAGATGGTTACAGTGGGGCAGTTACATTGATAGGCTTGATACTGCTGCTGGGTCCACAAGGGACCTGACCGTTTGGAACAGGAAGGGTTACACCTAGTCTCTATCAACTTAAGAGTGGCATAGTGAAGGGGTCAGTTCTGTAGTTATTGGACACCAAGCTGTACCAAACATAGCCTAAAGAGGATGCTTTGTCATTCATTTACGTCCGAAAGTCTGCCAAAAGAAAAAAGTTTCATCACATGAGGCATGCGCCCCGAGCCGCACACATGGCGATCTATGGAAGGGTGTGTGCGGATTCGCGGGATCATTGAGCAGCGTGTACCTCAATGCACCCACTGGCTCTGGCAAAACCGCTGCTTTTTATGCTCCACTTCTGGTTATGGAACATCTCCTTGGGAACCCCGTTGCTGGAATACCCCAACCCCCCTCCCATCCTATTGCATTAATTGTAACCCCACTCATAGAGCTTGGAAATAATCATGTAAGTTTTTTGTTATTTAAAATCAGTATAATATGAGCTTCATTTTTTTATGGGTATACCAGGTGCAAGAAATTGAAGCAGTGGGCCTCAAAGCAGTGTCTCTAAGTGCCGAAAGTTTGAGTGCAGCTTCACGTGAAGGGCGCAATCTATTTGAAAAGATTTGCCTTTGCCAGTGGTCAGTGGTACTTCTTTCTGCGGAGAGGCTCGCGTCCAAAGAGTTTGACGTGGTAGTGCGCAATGAGACCTTCCGGAAGAATCTTGTGGTCTATGGCATTGATGAAGCTCATGTCTTGGTTCCCTGGAGTGTAGATTTTCGACTAGCATATCACCAGGCTGCCATCCTTCCTAAACGGCTTCCTGATCATGTCTCTTTGGTTGCCACAACAGCAACATTGGCACCGGGACATGCAGATGAATCACTAGTGTGTTCAGCATTAAATCTGAGGCATGGGAAGTTCCACTGCCAGCGACTGTCCACAGAACGACCTAATGTTCGGACAGTAATCACTGAGCTTACGCATGGTCTTAACAATTACAAATTTGCTGATATTACCTGGTTATTTACATCCGACAGTATCAAGGTTGTTCTCTATCGCCGTACACTGGAGCTTGGGTTTCGGGTTGCAATGTATGGGTGGTCTCTGGCTGGACGGGATCCGTTAGGCTGTGTTCGACTATGGAACTCATTGACATCACCGTCTTATAATGAAAAGACGCTTCAACTCTTCCGAAACAACCCTCGCACACGTGTTATCATTGCCACAATCGCATTTGGAATGGGAATGAATGTCAAAAATATCACGCATTCAATCAATCTTGGAATTCCCGATTCTTGTGACGCGTTGGTTCAGCAAAATGGACGAGCCGGACGAGATCTAACAAGTGAATCGTGTGGGTGGACATATGCAGAGCCTTCTGTGATGGCCACCGTACGGAATCGGACATTGTAGAGGGAGGAGAGGAGGAAATTCGCGAAGTGGGTTCAGATCCAGAAATGAGTCAGGGATTGGGTGCAAGGAAGAGTAATGTGAAGCCCAAGTCCAAACGAAAAAAAGCTACAAACAAGCTGGTGGGAGGAGATAAGAGTAATGTTGCCAGCAATGGCAGAGCACTCGATGGAAATCTTTTGCGGTTGTTGCGTGCACATGAACGAAATCATTGTCTTGAAGCCGAGAGAAATGATATATATGGAAATCTGGGCGATCTTGGGAAGGCAAACTGTCAACAGGCCAAGCAGCCACTTCCATGCAGCTCTTGTGACCCTTTGTGGAATCAATCATCCAACCCGCCAACCATCATGTCAGCAGTTCCACTGGTGCCAGTTGATGACATCGATGCTCATGGTCCAGGAATCCCAATTGTTCCACTTCCTCCACCACTCACAAAGGCTGTTCGAGATCACGCTACTCAAAAGCTATTGGAGTTTGCTGATGAACAATGGGCACTTAAAGATGGGTCACGATTCCGTGTAATCCCCGACACTGCCTTCTGGCCACTTCATGTCCTCAACCATGTACTTGATCAATTCCATCTCCTCCGCTCGCGAGACAGCCTGAACACACTCCTGTCAGACTGGGAGTTTTTGCAATCTGATGGCGACATGCTATTTGAGTTGTTGGAGCGTCTCAACAAGCGCTATGATGGGCGGATTGTGAAGAGCAAAGAAATCAAGGCCAGGAAAGCAGCAGCGACAAGAGTGAGGAACAAAGGTGAGTATTTTGTCTGGTACATCAGGTGTACTAACTGGTCATTGACTCCTTCAGCTCGAAAACAATGGGTAGATTCAGCTGCAACAAAAGAGAACATTCCGCCAACGTTGATTTCTGCTGGGACCTCTTGTGTGATGAAAACCACAGTGCCGCAATTGCAGCCAACACCAATTCCCATCAACTACCCTCCTTCTATGCCCTTTCCCCCACTCCCAATATGTTATCCTTACATGATTCCCAGGCCCCAGCCTATCACGTACATGCCCCAGCCAATACCCTACTCATCACCTTATTATTTCTCCCATCCTGGCCCATCTGCAGCTCCTGTATATACTTCTCAATCACTGGCTGAAAGCTCACTCAAATGGGTAATGCCGTGCCAGCTGATCAACAAGGCTCAAATGCCAAGTGCTCACACCAGTTTTGACAGTAAAAGTTCATTTTTATTTTTATTTTTAACTTTCTGATTCTTTCTGTTCTTCAATACACAGTGCATCATCGATCATGTACATTCGCGGTGGTGGTACGGCAGCAGTGCCAGTGCCATGTCTAGAAAGCTCCTCTCGCTCACTTGCACCCCACTCGTCATCCTCGTCCTCGCCATTGTCGGCTGCATCACTGGTTGGAAGATCCATCATCGAACCACTGTGTAATCCGAGGGCATTCAGGTATACTGTTGTTCGCATAATAAAATTCTTTATTTTTTCTTTTTTGAGGATCTTGAGACCCTTCGTGAAATCGTCAATGGCCTCAAATCCCTCGTGACGGCCTGGTCTTTGGCAATTGACTTCTGCATCTCGCAGGTGGCTCATTATTGTTTTCAGCTCGCTGTTCAGATGAGGTGCGGAGTGTTTCTTTGTCTGAGCCTTCAGAAATACAATGTTCTCCATTTCATCCTTCAGATGCAGGAAGTGGTGCACATTCACAGAAAGCACCCATCGATAGAATGGCTCCTCAAATTCCTTTCCCTTGTGCTGGGCCATATCTTCAAGCCAGAAGTTGAAATGTTCCTGCATCAGGTCCATCTCGATAAACATTCCTGGTTGTCCATGAAGATTGACAACCCAATTCATTAGTATAGCATTGCGTAACTTCGGTGTGAATTCCCACTTGAAGTTGCAGTATAATTCCAGCAGGTACTGCAAATAATAAGGGTTTCCACTCCCTGTGAACGTGAAGATCCAAAGTTTCAAGATTTCCCAAACTCGTCCTGGGTCTCCGTTTGCTACCGCCCTACACATTTCTTGCCACCTGATTGCATTTTGAATGAACAATGTGCTGTTCGCTAAGGTAACATCTGCTTCTGGATGATCGGATGCACCAGACAAATCTGATAACCGGTCTTCCTCATCCTCGGATATAGATTCCCTCATCTCGATGTCTTGTCCGCTTTCTTCTTGTGGATTCCATGGTGAACCTAATGGTATGTTGTTCAGATTATTCTCTCGTGGGAAGAGCATGCGCTTATGTGCTTGTGTTGTCGCATGTCTTTTAGCAAGGATACCCGCAATGGCAAGAAGCTCATCAAAGGTAGGTAAATTATTTTCTTCCTTTCATGTCTCAAAATAACGGACAAGGTCTGAGGTTTCAAAATATGCCTCCCAAAGGTTCAGGAGGTGTGCGTCCAGTGTCAAGTTTACAAGATGTGTGCCATCGTAAAAGTCTACCTTTCACAAATCATTTGGTGTCGGGCTCTTGGCAAGTTTGGCAGCATACCCGAGTGTAGATGGATCTTCAGGAAAGTCCTTCCCCCAATGGGTACGGACAGTTCGGCTAAGGTCTGTCCATTTTGCATGCCATAGTTCAAGCAGTGGAACTAACCATCGGAAAGATTCAAAATCACCCTCTTCCGCCACCAAGTATTTTTTTAACTTCAGCAGCTGATCAAATGTCTTTCCATCTCCTGAATAGATCCAACACCGATTGTCTAATGTCTCCTTGTCAATTCCCATCTGAGTGCTGGCAAAGTCAAGTACTCCTTGCTTCATCTCTTGGACAAGCATCTCGTCTGAGCTGTTGGTAGCCAAGGGGGTGATTTTTGTGTGACGATTCTTCGGGATAGGGGTTTTCGGAAGTTTCTCCTCCGACCATTCTTTTAATTGCTTTGAATAGACGGTGAGAACTGGTGTGAATTGCAAAAGGATGTCCATAATCTGCACAACAGCAACATTCTCGAGGTGAGTGGCATCAATATCTGCCAAAATCATCTCAGCTGTTAAAGTC
>QLOK01042340.1:0-15434 GCA_003313805.1 Tricholoma flavovirens
GCAGACGCTCGCAGCGGTGGTGGTGGTGCTTGTCGCCGTCATTGTTGTGCTATCTGTCGTCCATCGTCGTTATCGATAGCTACCGCCCATCCACCCTGCAAGTAGACACTCGCAGCGGTGGTGGTGGTGCTTGTCGCCATCATTGTCATTCGTCCATTGTCGTTGTCGATAGCCACCACCCATCCACCCTGCAAGCAGACGCTCGCAGCGGTGGTGGTGGTGCTTGTCGCCATTGTCGTCGCCTGGTGTCAGCATTCCACCCACAAGTCCACCCCACGAGCAGTTGCTCAAGGAGCTGGGTGGGGGTGGTGTGTTGTCTGCTGTGCACACTCACACCCTACGAGCAGCGGCTCGTAGGCATGGAGCATGTGTGTGAAGTGTCGCGCTGTACTGCCAAGGCAATTACATTGTTAGTAATGCAGCAACGGTCGAGGCATCGAGAGGCGCTTACCTTGTGGGTATCCCCCTTCATGGGTCTCCCGGCACCCCTCTACCGCCCATAACTTGAAACTACAGCTGCCATTGTTCGCACCCGTGCAGTGTCATCTTCTGTCACCAGCAATAGTTTAAATCCTAAATAAAGAACAACAATTAATAGAGAAACCAAGAAAGAAAACAGAAAGACACACACCAGGAGCGTAAATGACAACGGTTGCCGTGGTTGATAGAGTGAGGTCCTGGGTAGAGATAACGATCATCAGAAAGCAGAAACACACTTACTTTGGTATTACATGGGTCTCACATCCTGGATAATAGTAGAAAATGAAAGAAAAGGTAGTGGATGAAGAGGGAGGAGTTGAGGCAACACAGGACAAGTGGCCAGCACGATAGCAACGCGCAAAATCAACAACTGAGGCTATATTTGGATGGCTAAGCTGCTCAGAGCCACTCAGAGCCACTCAATCTGAAAGCCAAGCTGGTTATAGCCTCGAGCCGATTTACTGGATTGGCTGGCCCAAAATAGCGGCTCGGCTCAACGGCTCGCGGCTCCGAGCTGAGCCGTTGGCAACACTACCAAGTCACCTGATTGTAGCCACAGATTGTTTCATACATTATACCTACATAAGTGTTGTAAGTGAAAATTATTAGTGAAAATTATTAGCCGCTATTAGTTGATGGGCATTCAATCTCCGCTTCAAAGACTTCCTACTTTCTGATCATGATCATGGGCTTCCGGCTACATTCAAAATGATAGGTGGGTCCTAAAAAATCGCACACATTGCAGGAGCCAAAGGTTTTGATTCCTGAGGGCTTTTGAACGAAAATTGTACCATATTATGTTGTCACCTAGTGCCAGACCTTTCACCTGGCTCTCACATGTCTGAAATAGGCTTAGATTCTATCAAACTCCAGGACCACAAAGTGTGCAATTTTTTAGGACCTGCCTATTGTTTTGAATGTAGCTGTCAAGTTGCTGTGGAACAATAGGGTTGTTCACAGTTGGCATTTTCAACCCATTTTTCATTCATTCTTCATTCATTTTTAATATCATTTTGATCCCATTTTTCCAGAAAATGAAACTGAGAATGAAAGGAAAATGACAAGGAAAATGATCATTTTTTGGGTTTTTGGCACTGTTCCTGACAAGTAAAATGCATTTTTACATCATTTTTCTGAAATGATATTAAAAATGAATGAAGAATGAATGAAAAATGGATTGAAAATACCAACTGTGAACAACCCTAATGATCAGAATGGACCAGAAAATGAAGTCAAAAATGATGTGAAAAATGGCTACCATGAATGCTCTGAAACACAAACACCTCAAAAATGACAACAAAATGCATTTTACCTACCACCAGCAGTGCTCAGCACATTCAAACTCCCCCACAAAGGACTTCATGAATTTTTTATTGTAAAGTTCATAGGTGGTACTACCTCACTGTTAGAATATTTTTGAGTATTTCACAATTGAGCCATGGGGTTTATGAGTATATATATTCTTTCATACTACTTACCAAAAATAACTATGAAAGAAATATTACTATGCGTGGAAAGCAGGCACCCTCCCATCATCAGGACACCCTTTACTGCCCTGCCCTGTCGCACCTGACCCCCCTCCTCATTGTCCATAGCAACAACAAGAAAGCCCTTGCACAACATGCATGAGGGGTTTGGCTGCTGCCTGTCGTCTCCCTGTGGTCCCTGTCATTGTTTCCATTCCCCAATGTCATCATTCCCATCAACTCCCACAATCTATCCTATGAGCAGTGGCTCATAGGCATGGGAGTGGGTGCTGGATGCTTGTCATCATTGTGGAGGTGGTGACAGTACTGTTAGCACCTGATCCACACTGTGAGCAAGGGCTCACAGTGGTGGGTCACAGGTGCTGGTGCCATCTCATCCTCCTGGCCTCCACACGCTTGGCATTGTAGCCAAGTTGCACCCATGATCCATCCTATGAGTGATTGCTTGTAGGCATGGGGTGGGTGCCATGTCCCTTGTCATGGGACCATTGGGCATTGATGTTGTCATTCCACTGGCGATCCACCCCATGAGCAGTTGCTTGTGAGGCTGGGACAGGTGGTGTGGCCATTGAGTCATCAGCTGGTAGCACCCACAATCCACCCTATGGGCAGTTGCTCATAGGGCTGGGAGTGGGTACAGGGTTGATTTTTCATGTTTGGGGTGGGATCATGTATCAGTGATTAAGCCTAACTGAGACCCCATTTTGGATGAGAAGGAGTGTGGGGGGTGTGAATTGTGCCACGTCAGTGTGTGTCATTACCAGTAGTATAGATCCTAAAGATAAAAAATTACAGTTAGTTAGCTTATAAAAAGAAGAAATGAACAGAAAAACAGACATACTCCAGAGCCCAAATGACAGCAACCTGTCATTTGGGCTTTAGCAATGCATCTGAAATGGGATGTTTGTAGCCACTCACAGCTCTTGCAGGCATGGTAGTGGGTATGGGAATGGAAACAGCAGGTGATGACAGAGTTGTGGTGGTGGTTGAGGTGTGAGGGATGGGGGCATCATTGTCGATGGTGGTCACTACAAGGATTAGGCATCAGAGCAGAGTTTGAAAGAGTGATGAAAATTGTAAGTGAAAATGAAAGTGAAAATGAAAGTGAAAATGATCATTTTTAGGTTCATTCTTGATATCATTCTGGTGTTCATTTTTTTTAAATGAGATTAAAAATGAAGTTGAAAATGAGCCGAAAATTGTGCTCATCCCACAGCTGAAGGTGAAGCTTTTGTGTGTTTATCAACATTATCTACTATTTAACCCTGATCTATGATTTCCAGCTATAGGCCAGGGGATATATGCCTGTTTTTTTCCTCAAAGATCTTTCATGCCATCTCTGGATGGATGCCCCTGACCATGAATGATGGTGACAAGCTGACTCCAGGAAGGATAGGACATGTGTTTTTCTTCCCTGAAGAAAGCCTTAGTCAACTGAAGGGAAAGGAGAAAGGTTGGGCACAAACAACAAATTATGGCAGGGGGCCCAGTATGTCCTATGTATAGATTTGTATCCACTTATGCCACCTGTGTGACACCATCAAACCTACTACTTAGTAATGGAACTGGGGTGCCTGCTTCATTACTGATTAGTAAGGTTTAGCTACTGCTGACCGATTCAGCGGTTGAACCAATGTTCAGCTGTCCTCTCCATTGTTATACAAGTCCCCTCCCTATACCAAAGGTAGATAGATAAATAAGGCAATGTTATCAGTCAATTATGTGTGACATCCACCTGGGATAGAGTCAACTTCAGCCACCATTGTCAATGTTGTTCAGCTTTGTCCCCAATGATGAGCATACTATTCCACTCATTCTTGACCTTTTCTCTTTGCTTTTTTTGCTATATGACATGTATATATGTATATGTAGTCATAATAAAGCTCTATTCATGCTTCAACACCAATATTAAGCATGAATTGTGACATCTCTATTGATCACTGGCAGGGAGGAGTCTCCTCTTTTAGGAAACAGGTACAGTTACCTACCATAATCTTTCTTATTTTTTTGCAGTAGTATCACACCATAAAACATTAAAATTATCAATGAACACAACCGTGAGACAGATAATTCTTGCCCTATATTTAGAATATGTATGCAACTGTATGCTCGCGTCATAGAACAGTATTCAAATATTGTACAACAATTGTAACTTAGTATAAAAACCAATAAATACTAAGTGACACATGAGTTGTGTTCTCTTAGGATTCCCACCATCACATTGTGTGCAGAAACGCCTTCATCAATCAACCGTTCTATTATTACCACATCACATCAAACTTTGATCCCCCTTTCTATATTTGTTGTGTCTTCCTGTAGTGCCCGCACGAAGATCCTAGTGAGGATTTGGTGTTGCCCTGACAGAGACCTGGTATCATTCCGATCCATTTCAGCAGTCTGAGCCTCAAAGAATGTCATCCTGAACATGAACCTTTCATGGAATCAAATGAGCTACATGAAGAACATCCTTCTGCAACACCTTGAAAAGGCCCATTGACCCATCAAACCCATAAGTGCACTAGTGCACTTCTTCCTAGGGCTCAAGTCTAGCTCTTACTGAACTTGAGCATGCAGTGAAAAAATCCTGCTCACATACCAGGCAAGAGTCCACTGCCACTGGCACAACATGCTTAAACAAGAGGGAGGCATTGCTTTCAACATTGCTTTGATTGAGGACAGCCTAATGGAATCAATCTCTAACAAAATATGGGATGCAGAGCATGCCAAAAACAAACGAGAGGTCAGTGCCCATTTGCTCATCCCCACATTTCCAGGCTGACCAAAAATTTTCCCTATATCTGTTAACCCTTCAACTGCTGTCCCCCCTCCCCCCCCATGCTACAATCCAGCTACTACATTCCATGCTATGCTACACACTACATCACTGCCCACTACACTGGCACTCGCTACACGCTACATGCTACATGTTATGACACTGCCGTGCTATGCTGCTACCATGCTACACGCTACATGCTACATGTTATGACACTGCTGTGCTATGCTGCTACCATGCCACATGCTACCTGCTACACTGCTAAATACTACATATGTACTACCTGCTTGTTTATGTATGCACACACTATACAGATGCAGGCCATATGTGATGCCTTTGGTGCCACTTCACTCCATACCCCAGAGCATAACCATGGTGCCAAGCGACGAGGCATACATGTGGACACCTGCCATCAAGGTGAATGTTCCTGCAGCCCCCCATGCTCCCCCACTAAGCAGCATTCCCCTCGGAAACTATGTCTGTATTTGCCAGTCCATGCTGGAAACAGCAACCATCAGCCATCTTTTCTGGCAGGTGCAAGCTCTCAAGGCCCATCCACTTGTGCCATATGCCTTGGGCAATACTGCCATGAGATCAGCAAGTGCTGCACCAAGACCCTTTGGAATGGAAGGAAGGCTCATTGCCACAGAAATGACCAGGGTCAACTTGTCAGCCCAGCAGGCCTTGTCATCTGCTCAGACTGGCAGCGCCAAAATGGCTGCTCAACATATGGTGCCAGCCACCATCATGAGTGTTCTGGCTGCAGCAAGAACAACCACAGAGCCCAAGAGTGTCCTCAAACACAGAAAGACTAATGCACTCACACCATACTGGGGCCACATGCTCACAAAATACGGCCTACTCAACAAATACCCATCCCTGCCTAGAAGTCTCAGACATGGATTCAATGCTGGGATCCCCACAATCCATTCCACCAACATGCCAGCTAACAGCCCATCCATCCATGTGCATATGCAACCAGGAAATCCTGGATAGAGAGTTTGAGTCTGGAAGATACATTGGCCCCCTATCCAAAGACAAGGTCAAGGAACTCATTGATCCCTTCCAGTAATCACCACTCTCACTTGGCCCAAAACCAAACCCAGAAAATATTGGGCTGTTCATAATTTCTCCTTTCTGCACTTGCCTCAAGGTTCCTTCACATCTATTAATTACCTTATTGATTCTAATCTTTTCCCATGCACATGGGGCACCTTCACGATGCTCTGTACAGTTATCTGGCACCTCCCACCAGGCTCCCAAGCCTCAGTTCATGACATTGATAATACTCAACCAGGAAACCCACACAAAACCCTACAAAAGGCTTTGTATGGTATAACACAGGTTAGAGGAAGGTATCGAGGTGGTTCTAAAACTTCAACAAGATAAACCAAGGTTATACAAACTAAGAGCAAGAGATTTTGAGGATGTTTGATTGAAGCTCAAGGAAAGATCAAGGTCGCAATAAAAGTTTGAGGTCACAATAAAAGTTCAAGATCACAATAAAAGTTTGAGGTCTCAATAAAAGTTCAAGATGTTTGAGGAATGGGTCGGATATGTGAAGGAGGACACGAACAATGTAGATGGGGGCTTTGATAGGTACTAATATGCAGGTAGTGATGACTGGATGATGTTCGATATGTTTGAGACAATGATACAACAATTTTCAAAGAAGTTCATGATGATATCGCAAAACTTTGAGAAAAGGCTAGAGACTTGGACTCAAGAGTGGGAGCTCTTAAATCAGATGATAGAGAAGTGAGGAAAATGATTTCTTGTTGGAAAAGGTAGGTAATACAAAGTTATATAGGTTTTAAAAACATAGGACTAACAAGGAAATAAAACATGAGGCCTACATGAGGCAGGATGTAAACAATCTAATGGGTCTAATAACAATGGGTACATGATAGAATGATGCAAAGGTGAGACAAACAAAAAGAATCAATGTGGAGAAACACATGTTCCCTTGAGGAGTCTGAAATACCTCTAAAATCCTCTCATGTCCTTCAAAGTGTGACCTTGCCTATTGTTGAGTCTCTGATGATAACAAATATGGCTGCTGAAGTGCACAAAGTAGCTCAATATGGGTTTGAAGTGTGCTCGAGTTTGATTGAGCTTGATCAATGATGTTCAAAGTAATCATGAAGGGTTCAATGACATGCATAGGGCTCATAAATTGATTGATCAGTATATCTGGACTTGTGGAGGATATACCGAAGATGTTCAAGGAAGTTTTATGAAGATCAAGCTCGATCGATATAGTTCAAAAATTATCAAGAGTTCAATATCACTGTTCAGGGTCGATCAAATGTTCATAACATGATTGACACTTATTGAATGAGGTTCAAGGGGGTTGTATGAGGTATGAGAGAGTCCTGCTAGTGCTCAAAGTCAGAACAAAGATGTTTGAGGGGCTCAATATTGCTCAATATTGCTCAAAAATGCTATCAAAGTTGTTCAAGGTCAATCAAGGTCAATCAGACTACTGTATAGACCTGTTATGTGCAATGCGAAATGTACTGGTGTGCATCCCAAGTACTACCTGTGATGTGGATGTATCAACATGGCAGAGGCATATCAGACAGTTCCCATAACCCATGATCAGTGGCCTGGGCTTGTTGTCAAGCCATGGGATGCAGATCAATTTGCTATCAATACCAACAACTTTGGCCTCTCTTCAGCTGGAGGTATCCATGGTTCTGCCACTGATGCAGCAGCTGATATATTCTGAGCTTCCAGAATCAGACCACTTTCCAAGTGGGTGGATAATCATGTCTTCTTTCACATCCTGTTGGAACACCTACCAAACTACAATGACAAGCAAAAAGAGTGGCATCGCCAAATCACAGCCAATAGAGGTCAGCTTCAGGAATGAAGCAGGTTCTGGTTCCAAGGCGAAACCATGCCTGATGGGCACCCCATGGAATTTGATGAGGATGCTGGGGTATCATTCCAAGATCTCTCATCTAACTCTCCCCATTCACCAGAAGATGCCATGTTTACGTACAATGATGCTGATATTGATTATGTTCCATCTCTACTTGGTATACCATGGGAAAGTACCAAAACAATCCCATTTGGGCACTCGTTCCAATACCTGGGCTTCTCGTGGGACCTGCAGGCCCACACAGTTACGATCCCACCAACAAAAAAAGAGAAATACTCAGACACGATCATGAAGTGGGCTGCGAGTACCACTCACACCCTGGAAGATGTACAAAAACTTTACGGAAAACACTTGCATGCCTCCCTTGTGGTCCCTGCTGGAAGAGTGTACCTCACAAACCTGGAATCTATGCTCAGTACCTTCAATAACTGTCCACTAATTCCACACCATGCACCTTGAGACACCTCACAAGATCTCAGGCGGTGGACAGCGACCCTCAACCTCCCACACCTCTTCTGAAAAATCCCAGGGCCACACAAGCTCATTGACATCGAGGCCTACTCAGATGCCAGCTCTGACTGTGGCATTGCTATCATGATCGGTTGCAGGTGGAGAGCATGGCAGCTCATCCCAGGGTGGAAATCTGATTGGCATGACATTGGATGGGCAGCTGTTGAATGCAGGTGGAAAGGCCAAAGCAAAAGCAAGCAAACAAACTCAGTCTTCCACAGAATCCATGAGATCTCAAATGCTTGCCAATGCACTGTCCACTCTTGTTACATTTCAAGCAAGGACAACCCTGCCAATGGTCCATTGAGAGGCATCTACCCCCCATCCTGCCACCTCCTCCCTGTCACAATCATCCCTGTCGAAATCTCAGACTTTGTCACAGACTTCAACAGCAAACTCCTACCAGCTGAACTCAATGCTTGTTGACATGGTATTGTTCCCACACCTACCCTGAAGCCTGCCCACAAACATTGGGAGCCCAAGGAAGACTACCCCCTGTTCAACAAGTATAAATTCCCAAACACCCACAACAAAACAGAAGGCTAATGAAAGACATCAATCAAGAGGTAATACCCTTCCTTGCCTCCTAGGTTCTGCTGCACCCACACTGTACAACCCAAACCTCACCCCCCAATCATCCCCCCTGTGCCCACACTGCCTTGCCTGAGACTGACTCCATTGATGGACTCCCATATGCACTCATATGCCACAAGACTCTGAGGGGCGTGACATAAACCTCACTGGCACAGATCTCAAGCATATCTTAGATGTGATGTCACAAGCATGGGCCAAAGGTACCCGTGAAGCCTATGGGTCTGGCCTCTTCACATTTCATGTCTACTGTGACAACAAGGAGATCCCCGAGCTTCAACATGCCCCTACCAGCCATGTGCTGCTGTCAGCCTTTATCTCCAAGCTTGCTGGGGCATACTCCAGGAAAACCATCTCCAACTATGTATATGGTGTATGTGCATGGCACATCCTTCATGGCATCACATGGCAGCTCAACAACTTGGAAGTCAAACTCCTACTAAAAGGAGCCAACAAACTCACTCCATCAACATCCAAGCAAAAGAAATGTTGACCTTACACCATTGACTACATAAAGAAAAGATGAACCTGGATGTCCCCCTTGATGCAGCAGTTTTTGCCTGCCTCACCACATGCTTCTACACCATAGGACAAGTTGGAGAATTCACAGTAATGCGGCTAGACAGATTTGATCTGGCCAAACATGTGACACCAGCAAACCTTAAAGATGAAAAAGACCAAAACAGCTTACAGGTGACAGTGCTTCATCTCCCCTGTGCTAAATCTTCATGTGAAGGTGAAGATGTGTTGTGGGCATGCCAACATGGACCTACTGATCCTTATGATGCCCTCTAAAATCACATGTAAATCAACCAGCCACTGGCAACAGCACACCTTTTCACCTACAAGGCTAAATCAGGCTATTGTCCCTTCACAAAGAAAACTTTCATCACTCATCTACCACAAGCAGCCCATGATGCTGGAGAAGAACCCCTGCAGGATCATGGCATGCAGATTGGAGCCACTCTCAAATATCAAATATCTCCTGTGTGGCATTCCCTTCAAGACTATGAAAGTCCTGGGACATTGGGCAAGTGATGCCTTTCACCTCTACCTACACAGGCATGCACAGATCCTCATGTTGCCCTTGTTGCCCTGACAAGTGGCCATGGTAGATGTTGAGAATGTGTGTGTGGAGCAAACAGTCAAGTTTCACTTCAAGTTACTGGTGGGGCTGCATGCTTGTGATTTGGTTACCCACATGATATCTGGGACAAAGTTTCTGGGCCAGTTTTCTCTGAAGTTAACCGGAACTTGACATATCTTGTAATTTATGCACTTGTTTCTTTCTCTCATCTATCATATTTTGGAAACATGACATTACACCATGTTTTCATCCCCTTACAGAATCATTCCAAAGCTCAAAACTACTTATATACAGCTAAAAAGGTTCGAGAGTGGCAGAACAAGTGATATTAACTCAATTCACTGGCAGGCAGGATACACAGGTGATAGTTAAATGGCTTCATGCGGGATCATGTGCAGAAAGGAGTCCTGGCAAGTATGTTGAAGTACTAATGTATGCAATCAATGAAATGTATGGCAAAAACGAGTGTACAACAAACCAAAAAATGGGCAGGAGTGACAACAGTCACAAGAAGTGGAATACTATCAGAACAAGTTGCATCTTCGCCATCTGGAGCACACTCTCTTGTTGTAAATTTGGATGCTGGATCTAGGTATTTCCATTACTTGACTCCTGCTAAGAGTCAGCAGAATACTTGAATTCTGGATCTTGTGTACCATGGTGCCTATATCCCAGGGCTTAAGAGATAATTTGAGGAATCATGCACAGATCCTCACCCCCTACCTGCAAGCCATCCCCAAGCTTCACCTCGCAGTTATACAGGGCACGATGCATGTCCATTAAAGCACTGCCTCAATCTGTATGTAATATCTGCCTCCTTCATGATGGGTACAGAGACTCACTCAATGCATCATCAGACTCCTAGGACATAGGTATTGCAGCTCGTCTCACCCTCTTGACCTTGGGTTTAGTTCTGCTCCACAGGTCAGGAAGCACTATGTGCTTTTACCCATCTTAGCTTACTTCAATCCCTAATCTACATTCATTTACTTCTCCTTGTACTTCTCAGTGGCCTAATACAAGCACCTCAGTGATTCTGAAAGAGTGGTTTTTATTGTCTGTAGTTATCACAGTATGTTCTTCTGGTGAAGAGTTTTTTCCTGACATTTGTGGTTCCCACCTTCGTGCTGGCATGGAGGTGTTACAATGCACCATATGTACATCCCGGGGTGTAAAGTGCCTTGGTCATACTTTCAGAAGCATAGATCATGACCTGTAGGATAATTTTAGATTAGAGTACTGTTTGTAATCCTAGCTTTGCCTGAGATGGAGTCAACAACACCATTTGTAGTGCCAGTCTTGCATGAAATGAACATCATTGACCAGTGTGATGCTAGCATGACATGACCAGCACATCATGGTATTGGCACATGAGAAAGTTGGGGTTGGTTGGGATCAGAACTGTATTTTTGAAGGGGCCTCTGTAGTCTACAATGTCTCAGGTACTTTTCAGGTACTTATACTACTGACTGATGCTGTGCATCAGCAAAATCAAGGGCTTACATATTTCCTTATATTGCTTAGAGCCCAATTAAGGACATTAAGCAAAATAAGTTCATTTTTTTTCCTTAAAATTTTGATGAGTTAAGTAAGTAGATAAAATAGAGTAAGTAGTGTGGGGTACATGTGGTGGTGATGCTCAGTAAGTGTGACTCCCAGTCACTGGTATGTCACAACCTGTCACACCCCCAAGCCTTGAAACATGTATCCTCTGCTTTCCACAACATAAATATATGAGTTTTTTGCAATGTTTGTCATCAAATATATTATACACATCATACACCATAGATTATGACACCAAATGACAATTTATTAGTGCTGGATGGGCACTTCTGCTGCCAAATTCATGCTAAAACAATGGCCCAAACTTGCATTGGATTCAGCTCTTCAGCAACTCAATTTCATGACTTGCTTAAGTGATGAAAAATGATTGGTATTCCATTCTGAACAAATCCCTGTGACAGAAATTTTATTTTTAGCCTCTAACCATGAAATATAGCATGTGTTAGTGCAATATTTCATGGTTAGAGGCTAAAAATAAAAGTTTCTGTCATGGGGATTGAATACCGATCATTTTTCACCACTTAAGCAAGTCATGAAATTGAGTTCCTGAAGAGCTGAATCCAATGCAAGTTTGGCTGCTAAATTGGCTGTCAAGGGTGCTGTAACATGCATACCATGCATTTGCCTCATGGCCTCACCACCTCTTTTCCTTGTCCCTTCATGTTCTAAATACCTGACCATCCTATATACAAGCTTGGATCCACTGCAAAGTCCTTATTCTACAAAAGATTTTATCCACCATTACAGGTTTGTTATGGCTTTACATATCAAAATGTGAAATAATTATAGCCTGACCTTATCTCAGACATGCCAAACCATCAAAGCAATCTGCAGCAAGAAAGGCAAACTGGGCTACTGCCCAAGTAGTCATAGAGCAAAACTCTGATCAGGAAACACTGAAAAAGATTCTTTTGGAATCCCAAGCCAAGTTGCACAATGCTGAGGAGCAAATTGCATCACTGGAATCTGCACTTTCTGATAAAGTTGCTGATTGCTCTGAGCTTTCAATGGCTCTTCAAGAAGCAGATATAAAATCTGAAGAGCATCTATCTCAGCTAGCTGAGCAAAAAGCTCAATATCAGAGTCCATACAAGGACTTGTGTTTGGAAAGACAGCAGGCAAAACGGGCCAGTACCAAGAAGGGGAATTTGGAGCAGCAGATTTCTCTACTGAAAGCAGCTGCCTTCTCTCAATCTCATGAATTGAAAAATGTTTCTGTCAAAACCCAGACAGCCATCAATTCACTTCTGCAGCTTGAAAACCAAAATTTCACATTGAAAAATAAACTATCTCAATGCATGAGAAATATCCAGACAGAAATACACCACTGCCAGAATGAGCTTAATGTAGTTCAGAAAAAACTTTCTGACTCAAGAAATTTGTCCTCAAAGCTCAAGAAACAAGTCAACCAAGCTAAAGAAATTCAGAAATGCACAGTAGCAAATGCTCAGCAGAAACAGCAGAAATTGTCTGCTGAACATCACCTCCTTCATAAAGGTGTATATACAGAAACCACCTGAAATCTTGTATGTTTTCTATTCTAGTAAAGGCTGGATGCTCAAGACACTGTGTCAACGATGTAATTCATGCAGTCTTAAAAATCTGCTGGAATTACTACAATTGGGACAATAAGTCATACAAGTGTTTTACACGGAATTGCAGAAGGATATATTGCAGCTCAAATACAGCTTGGATATGAGCTTGGAAGCACAGACAGTATGTATTGCTTTGCTATACAGATTATGTCATAGCATATTCATATTATTTGAAAAGGTATGACATTTAGTGCAGATGGGACTGGTCATCGCAGGATCAACTACAATTCCTGGCACATCAATTTGACAGCTGAAGATTATTCCTCTGATAGCAACAAAAACAAAAAAGTCACCTGTTTTCTTGGCATTCAGCCATCATTGGATGGTAGTAGTGCTACTGTGCCTGGCCTAGTAGTCAGCCAGGCTAGCTAAAATTATGTCATATAGATTAAATATAGACTGTGGTGGAAAACTTTGACTTTAGTAGGTGGTGAGACAACTAAGTTACCCTGTTTTTAGGATGCTTTCCAGATATTTTTTGTGGTTTTGTTGAAGAGATATAAATATTTTGCTGCAGAACACCAAACTCTGCACCCAGATGTCCACAGCACAAAAATGCTACCAAGAACCCCCAGATCGCTGACGGCAACCTGCACCCAACTTTACCATTGGTCAAAAAGTCTTTGTTAATGCTGACCACATTCATACCACAAGACCATCCAGGAAACTCACTGAGGAATACCTTGGCCCATTTGAAATTATAGCTCAACCCGGTACCCACTCATTCACACTATGGTTACCTGCGCATATGTGTGCTATACACCCTGTCTTCCATGTTTCCCAACTGGAACCAGAAGTCCCAAACCAAATCCCAAATCGAGTACAACCTGCACCCCCTCCTGTCATAATCGATAACGAACTCGAATATGAGATAGCCGAAATCTTGGACTTGAAAATCAACAACCGCAGGAAATGTAAACTCCTGTACTTCATTTGCTGGACAGGTTATGAAGGCACCAATGAAGAAAACTCCTGGTTACCAGCTACGGAACTTGACCATGCCCAGGAACTTATCTCTGACTTGCATGTGCATTACCCATGCAAACCCAGTCCCTTATCCCTCTAAAGTTTCACTTCATCTCAATTATACTCTTATGATTTCTTAGACAGAGATAGTTTAATTATTTACACAAACAATTTTTCTGTACTTTTCTACAGTATGGAGAACCCACATTTTACCCACCGCCTACTCTGCAGCCACTTCACCTTCCCCCTCTGTAGCCTCTCCCTCTGCCGGACTACCCTTCTCCCTGTCTTCCAACCCCTCAATCTGAGTCTGGAGGAATTCCCAAAATTCCTGGTTTTCCTCCTCCAGATCCCTGATCTCCTCCTCAATCTTGCCATCCCTCCACAAATCGAACCATTGATCATTGAGACCATGACCTGCGATCTCGTCAGCCTCGTCAGCCTCGCCCTCCCGTAGCACACCCTTGATCCTCTCCAGCCTCATGTTCACCCCTTCCAACTCCGTCCCCATCTTTTCAATCCCCACCACCAACCTCTCAAACAACTTCATTCCATTTCCACCTAGAGCAGGAAACCCGCTTGACCAGACAACCAACTTGCTCCACACCACCTCGCACTTCTGCTTGACTTTGAGGCAGGACTTACAAGTCCTACCCTGTGCCACTGCAACCCGCACGCAGTCCACTTTCTGGAGATTACATCTAGAAAAGCCATTAGAAGTAGCAAACAAGAAAAGACAAGGCCACGCACTTGCAGCAGGACACCGCTGCCACCTCTTACTCTTCAACCTCCTTGGCCGACTTACATTTTTAGGCAGCAGGTGCCTTGTCGTTTCCGTCCATCGTATCCGCTCAATGCTTAGCAGCTTTTTTAGTGGCCTTCCACGCCATTTCCGCTGCCACCGCTGCCTCTTCAGCTTTCTTGGCCTCTGCCAACTCTGCCAACTTCTTCTTTTTCTCCTCATGCTCCTGTTTCCGTCTCGCCTCAGCAGCCTCCTCCTCCTCCATGGTGGCCAATTCAGCCTCGAGGTCCGTGGCGGTCTTTTCGAACTGGATGATTTGTTGGTATTGGCTGGCATAGGAACAGATGATGGATAGACGCTGGAAGATGATGGTTGGGAATAAAATCAAGAAATTACTGAATCAAGACATTGAATGATCACGTGCCTCGAAGGCTCGGCACTAAGGGGGATATACTGTCACACTCCGATCTTTTGACATCGCAAAACCTGCGGGATGACCGTGGTAATACTGATAGGAAGGGATCACGAGGATTAGTAACCGAATTAGCAATCATTTGCTATAAGTCCAACTCAGGCAAATAGGGGAGAACACTGTGGAATATTCTATGCTTCGGGCACCCTGCGCAATCCCTGAATTATCTTACTCATCTATTAGTAATAGTCATTGTAGACTCTACTAGAGTATTGTAGAAACATTTGTACTTAGTATGGAAGTTCACACATTAGGTCGAGCTATTCAGTTTGAATATTGTT
>QLOK01042341.1:846-34866 GCA_003313805.1 Tricholoma flavovirens
ACTTCAGGGGGCTAGTTCATATATTATCACGTCGGCTCCAAAAGTCCGATTAGTGAAAGGTGCTGTCGATGTCTTTCTATTCGTGATTTGGTAAATGTTTTGAAACTCCTAACTCATGATAGTACTGTAGCTTACAGAAAGGCTGAGAACAAGTTACCTGATGTGCGAATACTATATATATCATTCCCATCACTCGATACTGCTGAGATCTTTGCTCTTTAAATGGGTGGACCACCACTCTTCAAACTTCGAAAGTCCAAGTGGATTCTCGCTGCCGATGAAAAGAGCCGCCGTTTCTGTTGTATCCAACCGGCAATCTCCTGGTCGCTTGGTGGCATTTACGTCGTTAGGTGGATTATCGTCCGCAATGATATGGCCATGTGGAAGCCCCAAGATTTCTGCGAATTTAAGGCAGATGTCGTACTTCGTGAAGCGTTCGTCAGCCGAATAATGTAGAATACGCGACGCTGGGATTAGTTCCTTATGGCCTGTGGAAGGAAATTGCAGCCATGTCAGACATGAAAAGATAAAGGGTGTGCAGCACGGTAAGTGCACCCTGCGTAGGCAGGCACACAAAAACAAGTATCATACTGACCAGAGAAGCGCACCAGGAAATTCGCAATATCACCGACATTCGTCGGGTGGCGTTGGGCCCAGTGATCTGTCTTGTATGTTTTCCCTGACTGATCTTTTACGACATCCAACAATATGTTTATCGCAGAATCAGAATTCTTAGCAGCAGGTCCATATCTATATTTTGTACGCACAGGCATAAGACTTCCTCCCGAAGAAAACAGAATGCTCACAACACTGGAACTCGTAACACCACGACAGATGCTTGATTTTCTCCAGCTTTGAGGACTTCTAATTCGCCATCCCGCTTCGTTCTCCCATATTCTTGCAGAGGGTTCGTTACAGAAGTAGGGGTGTAAGGTGGAGCCTTTCCGTCAAAGACATAATCTAGATTAACCCTGAATACAATGCGTCTTAAGGCGGCGCGGGGCAGAGGGCACACCTGTCGAGATGTAAACCAGGGTGAAGTCCAATAACTTTGCTAGTGATGCCAAATTTCGTGGAACTTCTACGTTGAGCTACATTCGTAGGGGCATCTGGAGGTTAGCGTTGTGACTCCAAACAGAGAATTTGAGAGGTCTATTCACAATGTGTGTTCCCACAGGATCCTATCCGTCACAGCAAGGTCAGTGAATAATCCCTACAATAACACCAAAACTATGCACCGCACCTTTTCCGCAGCATCTGGGCGTCTTTCAGCAGCACAATGCATTACCCCTGTCAGATGAATTATGGTGATGTTACATAACCGTTCGTTGCCAACAATCCAACTCAGGCTCACAGTCCGGTCGAAATTGTGTGAAGACTCTTTGCACCTCATCCGTTTTTGTAAGATCGAGGGGAATCGATCCAGATTCGTGTGATCGCGAAAGTGCGAGGCTGAGGACCTCGTACTCCCCATCCGATGTTTGGGAAAATGCCTTCCGGAGAGCAGAACCCAAAAGGCCAGACGCTCCTATGAATAGTATGACCGTGACATCTAGCCTGAGGCTCGTCTTGAGCATCGAGATATGCCAGACTTGCCAGTGATTATGACTTTGATGGTCATCGCGTTGTGTAGTAGTCTAAGCTGGGCCAAAAGTTGCAGCTTGCAACTAGTTTGAGTTTACGATCAACTTGAAGTTATCGGACCCAGGTTGGAAGTTGGAACCAACAAGCCTAGTAAGGGCACTGCCAGCCCGTGACGACTCGGAGCGACATGCCGTATCATAACACTTTCAACAACCAGTGCTACTAGTCACCCCGAGCTATACTATATAGAACACGTCGCCCAAGTTGTCCTCTGATCATGATCCCTCGGCGACGCTTACTAGTAATACTCGGAACCACTGCCAAGCTGTCCTCGATGTTAACAAGAAGATCTCGTCCAGATCTGCATTCTAGGTTTAACCCGACGTACTAGTTTTATGGCAGGGAACTTACCAGTAGGTCATATACTTGTCATATACTATCATTCATGGCACTAAGGTTGAATTGGAGGTTCTATTTGCAAGTTTTCTGCCATTCGCTTTTGCTTCTAGCGTCCTGTTTGCGATCTGTGCATCCTGTGATAACTCCTGGCTGTCGCATTCCATCTTCCCATGTCAGACTAGGCGGCGGGCATATAGAAACCACCGTGGTACTCTTAGATATGCAACGTCGTTCAAACACCTAATTTTTTCCAAGTAGCTCTATCTTTGGTTCGTTCCACCACGTGGGTACACTGCGGCCATCGTTGTAATCATATATGGGGCCTGGATGCACACAATTGCTCTATGCTACTTTTGCATAGGCGCTAGTGGTAGTTTTAGCCACAATTGCAGGACTCATATACCCTTTTCTTATTCCCAATGACACTTCAAAAGGCTAGCTAAGGAGCAACAGCTTCGATCCTGATCCTGTCTCTTCTCGGCGTGGCCTTTCGTTCGGCTGACTGGTCATGGAGATACATTTCCCCAGACTAATGGAGTCAACTTTAGAGTTATACAGCATCTGGTACATTCCAGACTGGTACTTATCCCTCTTTCAAGCTTCTCTCCGTCCATATAGCTATATTTTCGCGTTCCGCCGAATTCCATGCCAGCTGATTGTTCTTTGACAACAAGGAACTGTCTCGCTGTTTGATGCCATCTGTACTACACCTACTGGTTTTCTTCGGAACGAAACTCTTGCCAGCGCCGTCATTCTCAGGCAACAACAAACTAGCATCTCCCTATCCCCATCTCTGACTAGGTCTTGCTTCACGTGGAGAAAGTTCCTGGCAATCTGGCACTATCTGGATTGTGAGAATGCGGGGTATATAAGACGTTTCTCCTTCCGTGGGTGTCTCTTTCTTTGTTGTTATGCAAACCGTAGCGTTCTTTAAAGTCGCCCGGCCCTGATGAGAGAGGACAAATCAAGTACAAGGCAATTGGCAGTCAGCAATTTTAACGAATAGGTTGTCAGTTCTTATTGGCAGCCTTGCCGGGACAGGACTTGGGGGTGACAGTCAATAAGATCGGAGTCAGTTTCTCCTGCAGTTCCTTCAAGTGCTCCAGTGATCTCTCCAGAATGCGAGACGTCATATTACGGTAAACATACCACAAGGTGAAATTTATTTCGGGAAGGTCTGTCGGAATTCTTCTGATAGGATGACGGAATAAAAAGACTGGTTCTTGCATCCAGGTTCAAACCTTTCTTATTTTATGCTGTTACTAAGCGGGTTTGGGGAACCGGATGCGATCGGATTCGCTGAGTAGAGAGGGGGAGGACTAAACATCCGGGCCCCTGTTCTACGTATTCACCACCTACAAAATTGGCGCTCCCTCTTGTTCAGATCGAGGTACGTCCTTGAGTTATCTCGTGGCTCAACTACCTATCGACGTCGGGCCGTATGTAGGGCCTGCGAGCCCGGTGGATGGCTCTCGCACTCACTTTACGGCCGAATGGCCTTTGTCAAACAGTGCTCAGACATTGCTTGTCTCCACTCCGAATTACGCTAACCCAAGCTTATATACACGCCACAAAAGGCGAATATATCGTCTCCGTCGTACCCTGAGGACCGTGATACCGAACCATCACCCCGTTCTTCCCTTGTTGCTTGTGCAGCTCCAACGCGGTCTCTGGTGAAGAAATTGTAGGAGAGCCGAGGCAAGATATGTAGGGGCATCAACTATTGACGAGACGCCTCGAGACGCCGCATTCATATCATGATTGGTATGTAGAATCTTCAAGTTCTACCTCCGTCTCCAGATGGCGGACATCTTGGTAGTACTCCGGCTAATCATCATCCGTCGCGAAGATATCTCCATCCACACACCTCCTCTCTCAAAATAATTCTTATCCCCGGCCTCACGGATTATGCGCATATGCCATGCGTCAATCATGATGTCCAATTTTGACCCAAATAGTATTGTGATATTACGAATCTGAGGACCATCCCAGGTATGCATCTGGATAAGTCGCAGGTGTATTTGCAACTTTTAGATTTAACCTTGGAGGGAATTTCATTTGACGCAGCTGCTATGGTGTTATTGTCGGTAGTCAGACACCCCATATCATTATTGACCATATCACATGTCATATGCACAGTCAAGGACGCGTGCGCCAAATTTTTCAAACGAGTTGCTGGCGAGGTTCATAGCTTTTTTACAATATGACAGGTGTATCAGTATACCAGTAACCACTGGCATGTTGTCTGTGTAAACGCTCTACTCCCTCTCGTCGTGTGTAAATAGTAGATTATCATATTTCCCATCAACTGGTCGCCGATCGTCGATCGACTTCGGAATCAACCACTGGCATTCCCTCGGCTTTCGCGCCAACCGAGTCCAGGGTTTCTTTTCCATATCACATCCTGACCTATAAATGTATCGTCTTATTCAAACCCTCTTTGTCACTCTCGATGTGAATTGTGGTATAACCACTTCTCAGAGTCGTCTACTCTTCTGCCTCCGAATTCGTTCCTTTGCAGTCTAATCCCTGTTCAGCATGCTTCAATATCGAGAACCTCTACTGAGCAACTGTTCCACGCGACTGCCCACCAGCTTAGTCTCACCAACGTATCATGTGTCAACATATCGGTAGGGGTTTGACGTTACTACCCGCTAAAAGCTTCTTGTCAACAGTCCTCCCTTGACAGCTCTACGGAAATGGAACTCCAGCTGTATAGCCCCTCAGTTAAACTTTCACGTCAACCGACAGGCAATAAAATGTTATTAGCAGTTTTTGGCGAGGGTGATCAAGTCAAAGGGAGGGTTACACTGAGTCGCAGCTGTTATCATACCGGCCGCTTGTCCATTTCGGTGAGCTCGCCCGCCTGTCTTATAATAGAGAGTTCTCATGTCCGAGTCAACTTACTACGACAGATCAAAGGGGCTTTCATTTATTCTCCATCGCAGGCGGGTAGTGACAATGAAGCCGTAGAAAATCGAGAGACAACTGGAAAACGGACTCAGCACGTGTTCTTCTCGGCCTCGACCATCCTGCATGTGTCTCCAGGCTCTGATTATGCGCCGTCACGCTTTCTTTTCCGACGTAGACGCCGGCCTAGCGTTTCTGGCCTTGATTTAAATGTCACACCTACAGAGCGATCCTTTCCGTTCTCGTTTGAGCTACCTGGAGGTTCCAGGGCTGGCGAGGAGATGCCACCGTCGTTTGCAGAGTTTCTGGAACCTGAATCGTCTGTTGAACCATTCGATGTGGTGTATAAAATCAAGATTGTATGGGAAGCTCATAACCACGCCGACCACCCAAGGACGTAAGTGCATCAGAAAGTGGATGCTCGTTTACTCTCCACTAAAACCGCGCATCCGTAGCCTTGATGTGCCAATCTTATTTTGGCCAGCCAGACATTTCCAGTTCGAAGATGAAATATCGTATGGTCAGTCCTGGTTAGAGATGCCTCTTACATCTGATCGACCCGTTTCATTCCAATGTGCGGTACGTGAGTTCCCGAAGCACGATATCTTTAACATCATCTGGTCCCTATTAGATTACTTTACCTGCGTCAGTCACGTTCACTCGGACATCTTCTATTCCTTATTTCGCCGTCTTCAAGACAACCCCGCGATCTGCTCATTTAGCCAAGGAGATTGCTTCAGATGCGACAATCTCTGTATCGTTACTTCGCCAGGTCGTCGTAATTGAAGGAACCTCGCCACCGCCTTTGCATCCACTTGTGCCTGCGAGTGAACACTTGCAGGGTGATTTAAATTTTCGACCTACTCATCAATGTGGCTCTCGTAGCGACCATTTGAGAACAGTTAAACCAGCGAGATACCCGGGTGGTAGTTCGGATTGCGGCGACAAATCTCAATCCCGTCTCCCCAGGCATACTGTTTTTTCAGAATCCCACACTATTAAAGAACGTGTCTGTATCGGATTTCCTAAACGCCCTCGACGTCAGATTCGCGATCCGGGGGGTCATCCATCTTTGGATTCCCAAGTATCGTTGCCGGATGGTCTCCATAAAGCCGAAATTCAGCTGTACGAAGGAATGCTCCCAAGCATTGACTGGGCAGGAATAAGTGTCAAAGTATGTGGACATGGTCGTACTTGATAATTTTATTGACGTTTATTTTTTCCAAGTATTATGTTGATGTTTCTGTTCTAGTTGGTCAGGACCATCTCAGGGCTCGAATCCCGATTCGAATAGTCTGAGCCTGGATACATCAGAAGAAACTGTATGGTGTGGTGAAAAGAAATCATTTGCATCTATTGGGCATATTCAGAGGTAACTCTAGTGACCTGAATCATGGTATTTATTACTAGTATATGTTAAATATTACTATTAGAGACTTGGAATTCTACTAGTACTAAATAGAGGTGACAAGGTCATGTGATCTATGCTTGGCGCGAAGCGTGAACTTGAGGTTTGTTCTACCCACAATGAGTCTGGCAGAACATCCAACGGCGTCATGGCAAGCAATGCAAGATGGGACTGTATTCTATAGACGACAACAATTGTACTCCGTTGCGGGGAAATTGCCGAACCTGGGTGACTACATTGTGGCAGGATGTCGCTACGGTGGACCATTAGGTTGTTTACCCGTTCTTTTTGATTTGATACTAGGCTGATGCTGTTGTGGATCTTCATAGCTCTGATGCGCGACACCACGAAACTTATTGCCCTGGGGGGTGCACATGCCTTATCTGCAAAGGCTCAAATTCAGGTCTACTCACCTGCTGGAGAAACCCTTCTTGTATTTAGTGTGGACGCTTGACTTTCACTATATCCTGGTATGAGAATTTCTGATGTGAGGATTTTAGTGGGATCAAGGCAAAATTATCCGATTTGGATGGACATTGGATGAAAGGCTAGTTGTTTTAAACGAGGAGGGTGTTTATCGCTTGTACGATTTGCAAGGCGATTATCGACAATACTCCCTTGGGAGCGAAGCGGCGGAGACGGGCATTGTTGACGCTCGTATACACGACAACGGTTTAGTCGCAATGACTGGTTCTTTAAGCCTTTTGGAAGTCAAAGGTTGGGAAGGAGGAGGACCGCTTACGCTTGCAAATGCAGGTGAGCCCCTCTATTCGCGACGATAGAACTGGTCCACCATTTACCAAAGGCAGGTCTTTCTGAACCTCCCCAAGTTTGGGCTGTCATTCCCCCTGATCTAAATATCTCACGACATGTCGAAGTATTATTATCAGTTGACGCTACCATCTTTACGGTCGACAATCTCGAAAGCGTGGATCAACGGCTTTCAAGAGGCCCATTTACTCATATTTCGCCATCTCCAAATGGCAAAGCTCTAGCGCTTTTAACATTTTCTGGCACACTTTGGGTCGTTTCAACTGACTTCCAACGAAGTATGGCTGAATTTGAGACATCAACGGTCGCAGGGGCAGAAGAACCAATAAAGCAGGTGGAATGGTGCGGTAACGATGCTATCCTTGTCACTTGGGAAACAGTGGTACTACTAGTTGGTCCGTTTGGTGACACGCTGCAGTAACGTCATGCTCGGAATCAGGATTGAGTATATTCACTAACTTCTCATAGATTCTTATATTTAGGTGCTACTTTTGCTGTCACCGAGCCCGACAGCATACGAATTATGGGCCCAGATGTTTGCGACTTGATACAGAAAGTTCCTGGTAAGTCAAAGCTGCTCCTCTTTATTGATCATCTCAGCCTTTTTTTTTTTTGTAGCGTCATCTATGTCAATATTCCGTCCAGGCTCAACGGCACCGTCAGCAATTTTGTACGACGCCTGGGAGAGCTTCGAGCAGCGACTACCTAAATCCGACGAGAGTGTTCGAAGCATACGCACTGACCTCGCTGCAGCTGTGGATGAATGCATTGATGCAGCTGGTCAAGAATGGGAGCCGTATTGGCAACGTCGTCTGCTGAATGTGAGTCATCCACCCAAGTATCCTTATATTATGCTTAATAGGTACATCCCAGGCAGCCAAGTTTGGACGGGGTTTCCTTGATCTTCATAATCCCACAGACTTTGTCAATATGGGACGAACTTTGAAGGTCCTCAACGCTATACGATACTATCAAATCGGCATCCCACTAACGTACTCGCAGTACGTGTTACCCCCCCTTTTCTTTGGGCTATACCTAGTAATGAATGGAATTGCAGATATAACCATGCATCGCCCTCGCATCTCGTCTCCCGTCTGACATCACGAAACATGCACCTTCTTGCCCTTCGAATATCGACCTTCCTGTCACTGAAGCCGGATATAGTGTTGAAGCATTGGGCAAGCGCAAAGATACTACACTCGAAACCATCGGCAACCGGAACCGGGAAGGATGTTGAACTTACTGGAGATGATGACGTATGCAAGCTGATCGTCGATAAGTTCCAGCAGCTGGGAGGTGGGGAAGTAAGTTATGCTGATATTGCGGCGCGGGCGTGGGAGGTTGGCCGCTCAGGATTGGCAACAAAGGTAATGCAAACCTTGATGGCATTACTTGGCGGCGACTGACAAGTTTGAGGCTGCTTAGCTGCTTGATCACGAATCCAGAGCGTCAGACCAAGTGCCCCTACTTCTTACAATGAAGGAAGATCGACTAGCACTGGAGAAAGCTGTTGATAGTGGTGACACTGACCTTGGTAACGTTGTTGTTACCGAGTACCATTAATTACTTACGATGCTTTACAGTGTATTGCGTCTTATTACACCTACACAAACGGCTTCCACTAGGAGACTTCTTCCGCCTTATTGAAATGGGAGGCCAGAAACTCAGTTCTGCAAATAAACTCTTGGAGGTGTATGCCCGGGAACAGAACCGGGATATGCTCCAAGACTTCTATTACTCCGACGATCGACGGGTCGAGAGCGCCGTTCTGTCATTGGAAGAAGCTGCAAGGAAATCTGTGAGTCTCCACTTCGGGGCAGTTGTTAAGTTACATGTTTTGAGCTTCAGTTATGCAGAATCATGACGCTAGAATATCAGCCGTCAAAGCAGCGCAGAAATTTTTCTCCGAGGACAAGGATCGGACATTCGAGGCTAAGGTCAGTCGCTGGAATCTTGGCGGTTTAGGGTGATTAAACATTTAATTTTTTTCTCCTTCCACGACGCAGATGATGGACGAGAGTTCCCGTTTGTTAACCCTCCAGGAGCAGCTGGGGAAAGAGGCTGACGGGAAGGTGATGTTCCTCGGGTTGAGTGTAAATCAGACTATGAGGGCATGCTTGCTGAATGGCATGGCTAAGCGGGCGGACAAAGTCAAAGCCGACTTCAAAGTCCCCGATAAACGGTTCGTCGTATCATCGAACTTGGGATTGTGAGTAGAACTGAGCGCGATATCCCAGTTTCTGGCATGTCAAACTGCAGGCATTAACAGCTATTGGTGATTTCGAGGGTCTTGACACCTTCTCTAAATCGAGACGAAGTCCCATCGGCTACGAACCTTTCGTCCGGCACCTAGTAGAAAAGGGCTATGCAAGGGAAGCTCTATCGTATGTTGCTCGCTGTGATTCTCCGAAGCGTGCAGACTTGTATGCGGAGTGCGGCGAGTGGAGGCTGGCCGGTAAGGAGTGCAAGGAAAGAGGAGACAAGGCCAAGTTAGAGTAAATGCCCACTAGTCTGTCGTGTCTCAAACCTGCTAATCGTCTGAACCACTAGAGAGCTGCGGAAGAAGTGCCCTAACTCGATGATAGCGCGGGAATTTGATCAGATTGCTTCGACCATGAAGTGATTCACCAACTCTATCACAACATCCTCTTGCTCCCATATGTACTTGCCCTGTATAAACTATTTCCGGTGGCTAGAGCTTCTGAATCTTAACCTTACGACTATAAACACGGTCTCAGAAATTAGTCTCGTCGGATGCTGGGCTGAGCCTGTGTGGAGCCGCCGAATTTTTGCGGCTTTCAGTAACGTCTATAGTATTTGCTTCACGTAGCTTAGCATACCACTATATGTAATGTACGTAGCTATACAAGTTTGTTAAAACTACAAAACATTCAATTCCTGAAAAACCCATCATGTTTATCCCAGTACGAGTATCTTCGTCCCTCCTTCAAATACCTAAGCTGGCGAGACCTTTCGTCACGGTCATCGTCAGGTAGTACACTCAGTGGTATGGGTGTACTGAGGGTCATCAGGGACATATTAGGCGCCGCAACGAACCGGCGCAACGTAAGCACCAGCCGAGCAGCCAGAGTCACTGAAATAACCCGCGTGACACCCATGAATAAGCCTCCCAGTGCAGCGCGGTCTGTAGGTAGAGTGATCATGAGCAAAAGGGAAGCGAGGCTGGTTCTAAGGGCGAGATTTAAAATTAATTCCACCATCATGTCAGAATTCTTACACGAGGATGACGCTGAAGTAAAGGAGACAGTCCCAGAATATGACCTTGACAATCCGCGTATCGGACCCTGCATAAGAATCAACAACACAATCCGAGAATAGGCGCAGAGTTGGCTACAATAAAATGTTACGTACATGATTCATAGACACGATTTATGGTCAGGATGAATATTATGCTTTCATAGACGACCGGAGCCGAAAGTTCTATGAGCATGACGGTTCTGGAGATATACGTGACGCTCATGGAGCAAGACCAAACTGAACTCCCGAGATCTAGGGGGGGTGCTAGAGATGACCAGTCATCCACGAAGAAAGTAAGGAACAGTCCTTTCAACCCTCACGTTGTTGCTTCACCGTGGCAAGATGGATAATGAGACAGGCAAACAATACCACATTCAAACTCTGGCGACCAACGGAGCTGATTACCGATGACATGCCAGAAAAACGTCAAAACTCACAATGAAACAAGTGAGCAATATCCACTTGAATACCTTCCTCCGCTGGTAAAGGGCGTAAGTCCGTAAAGAAAGAAGAGCTACGAAGAATCTATCAGGAAGGTCGGAAGCAGAGTTAAACAATCAGAAAAAATCACCAGATACAAGAAGAGCCGTAAGGTTGGAACCAAAAAGAGGGTCGAGGTAGAACCACGCCCGGCAATACTAGACAATGAAGGTGAGCACATCTGGAAGTACCGATAGGGATGATCAATACCCGAAATGGAGCACCGGCCCAAAGTTGATCTGCACAAAAAATACATTCAGCGGCAAGATATTAAACGGCACATCGGACTTACAAGGCAGGCTGCCTGTCAGGAGCGCAAGGGTTCCATATCTCATAATTGAGTACAAGATTGTTCCCTTGGAAAACGGCGCCATCTAAAGCACGGCACATGTTAAGTATTCGACAACGAATCATTACAGACAGGGATTCCCGATGATCGGGGCTCACCCAAACAAACTCGAACTGTCGGAGGGAAGAATCGTGAGGCATGATGCATGAAGGTGAAGACGTCCGGATATATAGTTTGCAATTACCTCGCTAGATAGTGCAGGAAAAATGCAAAGTGAGATCATCACATCTGCGTTGAAACCCGGGCCAGTGGCACAAACCGTAGACACTTACCTATCCAACGTCGTACATACATCAAATATTAATATGGCATAGCTCGCTACTGATGGCATAGTCTATCGGTGTCCGACACAGCGCTGATGAAATTAACACAATACCGTTTAAGTACTAAAATTCAGGTCAACTATATGAATGGTATGAACAAAATACAAAACAGCCCACGAACATTCGCCGTCCGTATGTCTTGCAACATCTGAATATACGAGACCACATCTCCAGGACGGTAGGTGGGAGAGAACATGAAGTTAGAAACCAAAAAGGCGCACCCCGGGAGAGATATTTAATTTGAGGGACATGATCGAATTGCCAGTTGGGATGATGGACGCGCGCCACCAATCACTGGCACTCAGGCTTGTACTACATACGGAATCGGACGGGAGCAATCTCTTCGGAAATAACGCATCACGCCGATCGGTCACGGTTTTGCGCTAGTATGGTTTCTCCGGGTCTCAGAGGCCTCTTGACCGATATTAAACTTTGATGATCGAACTTGGACTTTCGTGTGGGAGCAAAAACAGGAAAGGTATCCACAGATAACAAGAAATTCATGCCAGCGCACATGCACCCGCCGTGCGGCGTGTCATACGATCCACAACAGACTAGATATTTGACCATAGGAAGACTACCGATGACAATATTTGCTGACTGCCCACACACCCAGCGAGAAAACTTTTATTTACATACTAACGTTGTTGAGCGTATGTGTTTAAGTTCTGTCTCGAACGTTTGCGCATGATCTACTTACGCATCGCTACCTGCGGTGTGCAGTGTGCACCGTTGGCTGGGTTCACTACAGAAATAGAGAGACGGCAATAGCACCATCACCAAGAACTTAGATTCAGAAGTGGCACCCAGTGCATTGTTTTTGAGCAGAATAACGTCTAATAACGTGCGCGGCGCGGAGGTCAGGTTCAAGTGCAAATTTTAGCGCAGCACTTACTAAATTTGGCCAAGTCGGTAAATTATTGGACAACCGTCACGCGGTATTTCAGGCTCAATATCACACTGTTCTCCTTCGCAATGAAAGGAGCTCAGCGCTCAAATCTCACATGAAAGGATCTGTCAAGAATACATTACCCGGGTTACTGTAGGACCCCGAATGAAAGTTATCGAAGTATACTATTGTACTATGATCTACCGTTGCTGGGCCATGATGGTTTATTTTGAGTTTGGATTTTGATGTTTCGAGTCTGGGGTCCACGCGACCAACATCATCACCCGATCACCACGGGCAATATCGAATCGGACGACGAGCGCGACATTGCCCAGGCTGTGGCGCACGTTGATCAACCGTGGTGATCGGGTGATGTTAGTGTACTTCATATACTTCATTCGGGGTCCTACACCTGGGGGTAATGTATTCTTGACAGATCCTTTCATGTGAGAAATGAGCTCTTTTTCATTGCGGAGATTGAGCCTGAAATGCCGGCGTGACGGTTGTCCAATAATTTACCGACTTGGCCATTACAAGTTAGTAAGTGCTGTGCGAAAACTTGAACTTGAACTTGAACCTGACCCCACCTGACCTCCGCGCCACGCAGGTTATTCTGCTCAAAAACAATACACTAGATGCCACTTCTGAATCTAATACATACCTTCAGCTGCCTCCCAAGGGGGTATCATGATGGTTTATGGGAGTGTTGACCTACCACTTATATCAAATTCATCAGAATCTGTTTGTAACGGTATCTAGGCTTGGCAGGGATTTTTCGGGGTCCTATGCATACGCTCTAGCCAGTGCACTCGAAGGAAAAATTAAACCAGTTGTTGGTAAACTAGATGCATTCAGCCAAGTTAGGCCTTGTTCCTCGGAGAATGCATTTATTGTGCTATTGGGGTTACAATTATTTCGAAATGCCACGTCAACTTACTGAAGGTATCAATGGATCACTGCCTTTCTCGGGGCCCTTCAGGTTTACAGTCTTTGGCTTCTTCTCCAATCGCCTCAATAACACGCCCGTGCAGCTCTCCAGAGCCTGTGTTTCCTCCACCATTGCATCAGCACACCCGCCCCACCTAACTTTCAGATTTTCATCAATCAAGTACACGTACCCAACTTTGCTGTTTGTCATCCCTAGCTGCTCGCGCACATACTCCATATTCTGGCTGGAACAAAGGTAGTTGGGGTGCTGCTCCAAAGGAACAATGGAGCGGAGGGAGTTGGTGAAGAGATTTACGAGAAAAGACTTCAGGAGATTCTCTTGAAGGTTGATTTGGATGTACTGATAAAGGGGGTTGGAGGAGAAGCGGGCGTGTGTGGGCTCAATGAAGCCTTTTGCGTGGATCTAACAGAACACTCTTCAGCACGGGAGATGTGAGTAGGTGCGCAGAGGGACCTCGGATATTTTGGTACCAAGCATTGCGAGTACCGTAATGCGCCCGAAGCACATTATAGTTGTGCTCTTCCGTTTGCCTTCGTCGAGAGATTTTCCGGTTACATTAGGAAGGTATAGAGCTTTCTGGTCGTCGCATAAGGTGGGTCACCGTCGCAGACGATAATACACAGAACGTACGTCTTCCCTAATCAGTACCTTGGGCGCGATCCACGTCTTTCCGCCGTGTTTCCGCGTCATATTTAGATCATGAAAATATCCCTTGCTCGCTTCTCTAATCCTGCAAGCCATGCATAGTGGTACATCGCTTAGAAGACTTGGGCGGGACGTACAGATGTCTCCGTTGTTCTATGAGCTTCTCGGGATCCAATAATTCTTTCATTCTCTGGGATGTTGTTTTAACGATGGTAGTGGGTCGTTCGCGCACGCCCAACGGCCTACTGAGTAGCCGCAATTCTCCCGGTCTCTCATCTGGCCCTTCTATGTTAATTTGCAAAGGAGCCTGACTGGTCGGCTCAACAGCTTCCTTTCCCCGGGATCCAGTAGAGTAGAGCGAGTGGTTGAAGTAAACCAAAGGCTTTTTATGTCGGATAAGGCTCCGGACAGAACATAAGAACATGGGTATACAAATTGGAGAAGTCGGTGCTGTGGGAAACCACCTGACGCGACAAATCACGTGAACAAACACTCGCACATAAATTAACGCGTTTGTCATAGGTTTGTTGATTATTTTCTCTTCGTCTCGAACCACCACCATCTCGCTCTCTCTGTAACATCTGTACATAGTAACTTATCATTATGGTGCGTGGAGCTTTACTTCCTCAAAATAGACCTGTCTCTCTCTAACTTGTATGGATGTTCAGAGTGGAAAAGGTGTGGTTATAAGAGCGCCAAGCTAATCCGGATGCTGACTGGATTCCCCCAGGAAAATCTGGCAAGTCTTCTGGTGGAAAGGCGGGCGGAGAAAGCAAATCGCAATCACGTTCAGCCAAGGCGGGACTTCAGTTCCCCGTTGGTCGTGTGCACCGTCTGCTGAAGAAGGGGAACTACGCCCAACGAGTTGGCGCTGGGGCACCAGGTGTGTCTCATGTGGATGATGCTAACCTTCTGCATCGCTAACTCGTTTATAGTCTATCTTGCTGCTGTTTTGGAGTATCTCGCCGCTGAGATATTGGAGCTTGCAGGCAACGCGGCTCGGGACAATAAAAAGCAACGTATCGTCCCTCGTCATCTTCAATTGGCTATCAGGAACGATGAAGAGTAAATATAGAGTCGAGTTCCCCGTGTTATTGCGCTGAACATTTGTATGCACAGGTTGAACAGGCTTCTTGGCGACGTCGTCATCTCTCAAGGTGGTGTGGTTCCGCATATTGCTGCAGTACGTCCCTTCCCTCTATTACTCATCTACCAGCCAATAATTTCTATTCAGGAACTGCTTCCTAGCAAGTCAAGGTACGCAGCACATGTTGCACATGCTTTACTTGTACTAATACCACTTTGGTTCTCAGCAAAGGAAGGAAAGAAGCAGAAGAGGCTTGATTTTCCTGTCATTATGCCGTTATTCAGTCTGCTGTATCTTCTCCAAACGATGTTGTATATTACCATTCGTCTTTATATTGGGGTCGTTCTGTCGTCGATCAAAACCTACAGTCTCAACAGAGTCTCGATAATTCATAGCGGCATGTAGAGAATCGGAGCTAGCTATTAGCGACAATGTCAGGTATTGTTGCGTGACACCTCGTCGCCTTCAAGCTGTTGCACAACCTTGGCAAGATGCAGTGTTGTTTGTTTTTATTAGAACGCAATGGCGACGACTTGAAACAAGTTTCTGACCGCCAGCCTGAGCATCAACACTGCGACAACTTGAAGTTGGTCGTCGAATTGATCATTTCCTGCACTGTGTTCAAGCCCTTTGCATGCTTCCGACATCATGAGATGGACAGCGTTACTAGAGAGGAGGGAGATTTTGCTTATCCTCTTTTCCCTGACTGTTTTCTTCTTTGCCTTCAACATAGACAACTCGATACGTTTGCTAGGTTTTGATCCAGAAGCTGCACATGGGGTGGTATCCAGTACCCTCGGATTCGGTAACTCCAAGTTTATCGGAACAGATGGGCGTAAACTTGCAGGATGGAGAGATACGTTAGAGAACGATATCTTCGGCCCATGGGCCTGGGATGAGGGACACGTTGCTGGGGACGGTGCAGAAAGAAGTCAGCTGAAGAATACGGGGAAATACGGTGCGATCTGGGCAGGACAGAAGGAGACAGGAGATCTCACAAATAAATTCCTGGGAGACACTACTGTCAATGAGGGATTTTGGCGCTGGCGAGATGATATCCCACAGTCGAAGGTTGTGCGGCATACCGCTGGTGCGTTTCACTTATTCTTTGGATGCTAGTAGGATCAACAGGCTTATCCACTCATTAGGGTTCACTATCCTGGACAATGTTTTCATCTCAAACGGGACGGTGTATATAGTCACAGACAACCCGCATTCGGTACCTGCAATGACATCAATCATTGCAGCCGTTGGCCCAGGTATGAATACATGGGAAGTCATTTCAGTGCATGAAGCGAAACGAAAGCTCGGCCAGTTTGGTGGAGTGTAAGCATTTTTCCAGTGAAATCTAGACCTGTCAACCTAATGTAATCTCAGTCTGCGTGGAGTGACTTGGATGTCAGCAGATACTACCCCTCGTAAGTTCCGAAATTTTACACAGGTGTATATCGACTAAAACACGGGGTTGCCAGACAATTCAACCCTCATCTCTCTTTGGCGCATGTACAGCTCACTTGATCTGTCGATCAATCAATTAGGGCAAACTACACTCCCCCCTCCCCACCGAATTTTCTTCCCACAAGTGCGGGTATTTACAGATCCCAACCCGCTCCCACACTTCCACTGGATCCGACGTCAACGCGTCGACACAGGATTCCACCCATACCTTCTAAAAACAGCATTTCCCCACCTCACGGTCATGTACTTGGAAGATTGGGAAGACTACCACAAACTCCAGTTCCCATTCGTCATTGAGCGTATTGTCGTTGCAGACCGAGAAGCGGCTGAGGCATCGGTGCATCTCGGCCAACCAGTCTATGCGCCACCGTTTGAGCTGGAAGCTTCGACGTTTTGGTGGGAGCCAGTGCGGAGAACATTGGCGGCGTCTTTTGGAGACGTAGGCGAGAACACGGGGAAGAAGGTTGTGACATACCTCCATAGACAGGACGAGAAAACAGGGTTACGGCTGCGCGATGACGATCACAAGTCTCTAGTGGAGGAATTGAGAAGGATGAAGCTCGCTCGTGGGTATGAAGTTCATGTCGTATCTAGTGTGACCAACCAAACGGCTTGGAGTGAAAAGTTGAGTGCAGTCGTGAAATCTGATGTGAGTACTGTTGCATTTTATGATGGTCCTAGTTGCCTGAGCGTTGGACAAACAATCAGGTGGTGCTCGGCGTTCACGGGAGTGAACTTCTAGATAGCATGTTCATGAAGCCCTCGCCGTATGCTACACTTATGGAATTCTTCCCTATTGGCACATTTACGCGAGATCAAGAGCTCGTGGTCCACTCCAGAGGGATAAACTATGTTGCATGGTGGCATAATCGGTACGTACAGTTGGTCGATGTCCTTCCACTTCACTTTTCTATCTTTCACTTCTGAGAGCACTAACCATTGGCCCACAGAAAATTCACGTTGGACGATCTTCCACCGGTTGTAAGGCCTGAAGATCAACTTGAAGAACTTCGAATCGATGGGAAAGCGGTGGCCAACGCCATCCATGAATCCTTCGCTCGTTGATCCTACCGTCACGTCTCCCATTAGTACCTGCAAGATAACACCCGCTCGTTAACCTTTGCATTCCCACGGACTTCTTAGAAGACGACGTATATAATCTGGCATAAGTACAATGCTACCTAGATCTTGCATCAGTGCATATCAATCAAGCTTCAAGCTTAAAAATTCACCATCATCAAGTCCTGGATGTTGCTCTGCCCGGTGTCCACAAGTTATGTACTTGAGATTAGGAAGACGACACGACACGACTGGCCCGCCTCAAGCTTTGGGTCTGCCCTCAGTGTTATGATACGAGCTTGTACAGTACTTTCATCGGAACCGGATATGCACGGCTGTTTACAATGTTGACAATTTGATGTCTGCCTACGTCTACTAGGACCTGGGACATGTCTGGACCCCGAACTGCTGTCGTTCGAGCCCCAAAGCCACTGGCAGGATTTGCACAATGAAAGTTCTGAGTTCAACTTACCTGGACATTAACAATGCTCTTTCTATGGGGTAAGAAAGGACATGCCTCGATTGTTAGAACAGTATATTGACAGTAGTACTCTTATCATAAATCCTAATTTGATTTTAGCGACCAGCTGACAATAACTCTCATCATTCCACCTTATATGCTACAACTTCAGCAGTAGGCGTGTAAGTTCCCTCTTCGCGGCATCCGTTCGCTATTTCTTCTAGTAATGCTATTCTCTCCTCCTCTGTCGTTATTTTATGACCCCGCGGTGCTTCTAGTGCTTCATCATGCAAGAGCTCTCGTGAAAATGCGTCGACTATAGACCCGAGATTCTTTACAGAAAATTGTCTGTCCTGCGTTTCACAGAGCCTTCCACAAGGTCCAATCTGTCTCTTTAGATGCTTCACAGCAAACGAGGAACGATTTAGAAAAGAGAGGAACTGTTGTGAAAGACTAGCATGCATCAGACGGCCATCGAGAAGGAAACAGAGGGCTCACTTGGGTATCAGTTGATTCCGTAGGGCATACCCATAAACAACGCAATTTAACTTGTGTATCCAAGAATTGCCTTCCCTGCAATTATCAAAACCGTACTCGTCTGTGAGCGGGATGGTACTTGGGAACCAGACACTATCACAGTCCCAAAGAACAAGAATGCCCCTGGGCTCTGAAGGTACGATAAACCTACTATAATGGCATACGCAAAGAAAACATACTTAAAATGTCGTAAATGTGTTTCAAGGACTTTCTCCAACCTTCCTCACTGAGAGCCGAACATAGTAGTCTCATGTGAACAAGGTCAAAAGTTCCGTTCAAGTCTCGAGGAAATGGCGTCGTGACGTCATGCACAAATGCTGTTATCCCTAGGAGATCCAACTAGTGTGATGGTGGGAACTTTTGGTTAGTTATATCACATGCATATAAGTGAATGGGGTCGGCGACCATCGGTGCTAGGCGAGACTTGACTTCCGGGAGGCTGGCAACGTCAAGCGTCCATACCAGCGTACCCGCCCCAACATCAAGGACCTTTGATACATTTCCAAGTTCGACACCATGAGGGAGTGGGGTATCGCGAAGCATAACTGTTCGCTTGATGAATTGGTGTTGAGATACAAGCCTGTTGTGATAAATCAACACTCCAACGCTTATCGTCAAAGCCTTGTCACTGCTCACCGCGCTTGTTCTTCAAGCGTATGAGGAAGAACGTATTTGGTATCCCCTACACATGTGTTCAAAGTCATCTGTGTAGACAAGAGTCATAGACAAAGGTATTATAGAGGTGAAGGTTGGACCACTTTGAAATAGTAGGTATTTGCCAAGCCGTTGAGGGGGGAGGAAGTAAGTCGGAAGTTAAACCACCTGGACGCCACACACGTCTCAGGCCTAGCCACCCCCTAGACGCACGATGGAAGCAGATTAGGATATGAGGGCAATAAGACTTCCAAGAAAGGTCAAGAAGGCATGATAACCCAGGTGATGGAGATCTGGTGGTGGAATTGAATTCGTAGCACATTTTCAAGATCAAGCTCAGGATTAACTTGAACTTGAACTTGAAAGGTGAATTTGAACGGATTTCAATGGCGAATAATTTGGGCTCCTTTAAGTTCCAATCACTGGCAAGTTCCACGCCTTCACCCACCACAGCTTTACATTCGGCATTCTTGTTAAGTGAATCTCCAGAGTCATTTTTGGCTACTAGTAAGCTTGGGTCGGCACTGCGAAAAGATAAGTAGTTGACGAGATAAAACAAACTTTTGGCGACCGTTTTGCCTACCGTTATGTAATCGGAGATGCCTTGACTCGGAATGCGCCGTCACTGGCACTGGCACGACGGTCCAACTTCAATGAATTGAACTCACATCGGCCAACTCATGGTGCTCCAATCATGATTGAATGGAGTCATCTCAGACTTTTCAGGCTGTTCCTCAACTTGTGTACACCGCGAAGCATGTCCTTTAGGAATCATAATTTCCAAGTGCATAGTAGTTGCGTGGACCGAGTGTGAGCCATCTCGGAGACTCAGAGACATACTTAACGGCTGGTCCGAAATCATCGTCATCTCACTCTAACTCGGAGGGCTCATGCCCAGTTCTGTTGATCACTGTTCCTTGGATTGCTCGCGATAGTCTTGTAGCAAGTTCTGTATGACTCAGGTGATTTGGAACTTTATTTCATCTTGATAGACGATGGTGCTTCTCGGAGATACCCACCGGCAGTTTGATGATAACTTTCATTATCCGGGACCATGCCTGACCACTTGACCGGGACAATGGTTTGGTGCGATTATCACCTTCATCCTGGCCACACCCACTGCGCTCCTTTACGAATAGTACCCTGATGATGCCCGACAGAAAGAAGAATATGTCATATGGTGAAGGTGAACTCAAAATTGCTTCGTGCGTTGACCAACCACTGCTGCTTTAGTCCGCCTAGGGGCATCAGGCCTCGAGGTGTCAAAAATCATCTTGGGCTGTGTTAATTATGGCTGTCCTCATTGGAGAGAGTGGATCTTACCTTACGAGGAGATGGTCAAACATGTTCAGGCAGCGTGAGCCTGAGGAAGTTCTGTACCCTTGCTCCCGTCATCTACTCATCAACGTGTATTGTGCAGGTACGAGGCTGGCATTAACACTTTCGACACGGCGCCCGTACGTTCAATTGTCAGCCATATTATCGGCAGTTGATGCCAGCGTGTAGAACTACTCAAATGGCTACTCGGAGATCAATCTCGGTAAAGCTATTAAACACCTTCGACTACCGCGTGAGGAGATTGTGGTAATGACCAAGGTATCAACTCAAATCGGCTCTCACCACATGATTAACTAATAGCTAATCGTGTAAGGTTGGTTGTTCCGTCGGAGATCTAGCATTTCGCAAGAAAGAGGGAGGCCCTAATGAATGCCGGCTAAGTCGCAAGGTGCGCAGAAAGAGAACATGAAACTATTGTTCGCGCCATATCAGTTTTCTTTCTCCCAGCACATTTTCGACTCAGTCAAGCAAAGTTTGGAACGGCTTCAGTTGGAATATGTTGATGTCTTGCAATGTAAGCCTTTCGTGTCGAAGCAGTCTTTCCTCATGCGTCGCAGGTCAAAAATTTGACCCCGACACGCCGATCTCTGAGACGGTATATCTGAACCTTTCCGTTGACACGGTGATTCGGTTGGATGACACTTGCCGTGTAGATGCAAGCCCTTCATGATGTGGTACAAGCGAGCTATGTAAGGTACATAGGCATGTCAACATGCTGGGCCTATCAATGTCAGATATCTACATGGAATATTTGTATGTCAATTGATCCTTCCATCCTCACAGTGCATATAATGCAGAGTTCGTTGTTCATTCATCATCTGCATCTCAAGCTAATGTGGTCACCTCCGATCTTAGATTATGCGATCAACAATAAACTCACACCATTCATATCTATGCAAACCTACTACAGTCTGGTCTATCGAGAAGATGAGCGCGAAATCCTTCCAACCCTTAAGGTAAATTTCTGCCTCATTAAATTCTAGCCTGACAATTCCCTCAACATAGCATTTTGGTGTCGGAGCAATTCCAAAGTCTCCTCTTTCAGCTAATATTCTGTCCGCCCCGTGGAACGGAGCAGAAGTTTTGAAAAGAGAGTATGTCAACTGCTCTCCTCTGACCGTACCTGAAGCCGAAGCATTGAATTTTTACCCTCTAGTCTGCCTTTCCAAGGGCCGGGATCGTGTGAGATCGTTACTCGGTGAGGCATCAATTTCGCACTTTCAGCAGCCGAATTCCAATTACCGTGTAGGGTCGAGCAGCTAGCGAGAAAGAGAAGGCTCACAATGGAACAAGTAGCAGTGGCGTGGGTTTTGCACAGGGAAGGTACGTGTCGCCTGTCGACCATGTCCACAAAACGTTAACTGGACGCATGATTTTTTCTGAAAAGGTATATGTTGTACCATAGTCAATACAACGCAGTTAAACAGTTTAAATGAGGCTATCGGTGCGATGACATTACTTATCTCGACTTGGTTCCCTCCTGAACTACAAGGTTTCTTTGCAGAGTCTGTTAATGTAAAATTCTCGAAGCAGGAGTTGCAGTTTTTGGAGGAAAAGTACCAGCCACAGCGGCCGCTCGAGTGAGCTAAACTTCGCGCACAAGAATCGATTGGTTAGTGCCCGGAATAGGACATGGAACAACATGTAACCTTGTATTTTCATTGACCTCATCACCACTGCATTACTGGAACATTATACGAGCGAGTCAAACATGTCCTACACTTTATAACAGGCTACCTCAACCAGTTTTTTCCGAAGTTCGACAATTAGAAATGCATCAGTTCTGATTCGTGATTCGGACGGAGGGTTGAGCTTTGAAACTTGAAGCTTTTTGCAAAGTGCGCATCGGACTCAGGCTGTTGATTTTAGTGGATGTTCGAGGGAACAACTTGAAAGCATACATATATTCTTTGTACAAGTCGGCGTGAACTGGCAGGCGGGGTTGGACGTCAGAATTGGATGTACCAAAATGCGGAACTTATCTACATCACGTCTATAAATAAGGGCAACCAGTCCCAGCTGCCATTGGCAGAGGCTAAAAGGTCATGGGAGTCGACTGCGCAACCAGCCCCCCCCTGGATCTGATTGCGTGCCGCGGCCCGTCCGTTTCGTTTTCTTGTCTTGTTCCAGCATATCCGGCAGTTTATTTTTAGTGTTACCTGCCTAATTGAGGCGCTATATGGGGACGAAGTCAACAGGCCCTATAGGTCACTGGTTATTCCTCAGAAGCGCGACATCCAGGTGATAAAACTTTGAAGCTGGAACGATTGTCGACTGCATCTGGCTGTTCATTGGCCGGCGGCATGTTCGATAGATTAAACTCGTGATTGATCGTCATATTCATCCGATAGTTCTTCTTGCGCGATAAACCGGTAGGCGGAGGTGGGATCCGCCTTCTTGTACTGAAAAGGGTGAATATAATGAATAAAACGGTCTTATTACGCGGCCAAAATTCAATCGTTCTTGAGTCTTGATGCTAGGCTAATTCCAAGATCCAAACATTAGATATATCACCAAAGACCAAGCGAGCCATAAGAAAGATGCAGCTGGACAGGCCCCAGTGTTAATCGGGGATTTCAACAGAAGAGATTTGAGTGGCTGGGGAAAGTATTGATCCACTTGAGATGTTGAGGATACTGTTTGGATACGTTCAGCAAAACAATGCGAGGGCCACACGGCTGCAAGCCATAGTATACAAGACGTGTTATTGAGAGACGTGAACTTTTTTAAAAAAGCGTAAAACGACAGCCGTGCAGCGAGGAATAGTAGGAGGGGTTTCGAACGCTGGGACGCTGGGAATCATAGGTGGATATGATGTCCGAGTCGATGGGGGTGCGGGAATAGGAATGATGAATGTTGGAGAATAATACAGATAAACAAGACAAAACTATATGCAGAGAAAAGAAATATAGCCGATAAAAGATGATGGGGAAAACAAAAACGTGGAGATATGGCAGGTGAAAGTTGAAAGGTATGGAGCAGATTATGCAGATGGAATGCGTGCGTAGGTTGTGGATGGTGTTTGCAAAGTTCGTATGCAATGCGATGAATAGATAGCAGGTCAACAGGCGTGTGATCTCCATTCTTGACCAGATATGAAAAAAAAAAAAAAAAAAGGGTTGACTGCGGCCAGGTCGTCCTCGGCGTGGTGCTTGGAGCCCTTGATGTGGGGGGGTATGCAAGATGACGGATGGAGGTTTGCAGGCAGTGTGCACAGCTCATGTTGATTACACGAGTTCAAGGTGCGGGACGCCGCCCGCGCGCATCGATTTGCTAAAGCGCTCGCTCGTGGGGGAAGGGGACGTGAACGTGAATGCCGTATAGATTTGTTTGCGCTCGGGAGTGGAAAAGTGAAAGGGAGACGACGGTGGGTTAGTGGGCGCTACGGGAAGAGATGACCCTTGAGGAGGTGAATAGTAGTCACGGATCTCGGGTTCTACAGATGATGCCTACGTTAGGAAGGTGAGGCATAAGCGTGCATCCCACATGCCAGGGGTACATATAAAGCTTACCTTGACTGGGCGAAATTTGATATTCTCGTTACACGAGGGTGCTATATCGAACGAGGAGCTTTGTTCGTAGGCTTGAGAGACGTCAGCGAGAGGCTTGACAGTCAACTCATAACACCGCGAGTCGATGTCAGCTTGTGCAACACGGTGGTGCTCCTTGTCATCATCAGCTTCCTCGTCAAGCCTAGGCATGGGGGACACTCTGCGCGATGATGCCTTCTTCGTCTTCCTCAACTTCTCCTTCCTTGAGGTTGCCTTGCCCTTAGTAGCCGATGCTGATGAAGAAGATTTACGCTTCTTCGCATCGGGCTGAGCATCCTTGGACTCTTTCTGCTTTTTACCTTGGAGAGGGATGTGCACTTTAGGTGCGAGCACAGAAGTTTTGCGTTTCTTGATGTTATTAGGTCCCGCGCGTTCGCCGGTGACAGGGTGTAGGTTTTCCTTTTCGGCAGTAGTTAAAGTAGCATTATTTTGGGATATCGAGTTGGTTGTTGATGTTAGAACATTAATAGTGTTGATTGTTTTGGGTTTTGAGGGGTTGCTAGATGGGGCATCCTGGAAAACTGTAAAGGTGCGAAGAGACATTGGACGTGTCGATTCAAAGCTCAACTTATTTTGAACCAACAAATTTCTTTACCACGTGCAATAAATATGTACAAACAACAGACAACGCGACTATTCAGACGCTGTGCCACGTGATGCGTCGCCAAAACACGTGTTCCAGAGTCAACTTAACGTTAGTAGTAAATCAGTTTCCCAAAACACAACTGGTAGTCACATCAGCCTGAGCATCTGACACTTCCGCCCATCCAGCCACGTCACAAGGTCACGCACACGGAGGCTGCCAATTCAACTGTCGGCTTGGATCGAAAGTTTTCGGTTTGCTCTTTCCATGAAGCTTAAATGCGAACATGTGGCAGCACGATAAGCTGGTCCGAGTTCTGGAAGCGGTCGTCGCTGTATGATGTCTCTGTGGAGAGTTATGACTCAGCCACATTCCATCATATTTTTGTCCAAGTGAGGAAACCAGATTTCCAATTGTTGTCATCCGATCTTCTGGCTGCGATCCGGGTTCTGCCCTTGTTGTTGTAGGTGGGCATCGGGGTGGTATGTTCCCCCCTTTACAGGCATTTGAGTCCCACCTATCATAACAGTCAACGTGTTGCATAGCCATGTCTCAGCTGTTCCCAATGAATATTACTTGCTGACATTGAAAATAGAGCGAATTGTCTACCAGCACCTCAGACACTTGTTCCTGGTGTGTCGGGCTGTTGACGCATCACCGCATGGTCCAAATCTGGTGCGTAAATTTATTTTGATACCTCATGTTTTACACGCACCCAAGGGGTGTCAAGCACGTTCTCCTCTGATTGCCGTAAGCACACTTGACTTAAAAATGCACTTTCGTTCCCTTCTCGTCTCCCTATCTCCAAGTCCTCGCTTGCACTGGTGTGCACTATTCTTCGGTCCATTGACCTATTCATTCTCCTCCAGACAGCCTCCATGTCTTCGAAGACTCCAGCCGCTGCATCTGGCGTTCATCCCCCCGTCGGAACTCTCATTGATGGAGGTTCCCTTGAGCTCGTGGAAGTCTTAGGCGTAGGTGGGTACGGCGTGGTATACCGTGCCGTCGATGTTCGCTCTCCCAACCCCAGATCGTACGCTGTCAAATGCCTCGTGTCCCAGTCTCATCAAACACACCGTCAGCGGCAAATCCATATCCGTGAGATCGCACTGCACCAGATTGCATCATCTCACCCCGGCGTCATTACTCTGCACCGTGTCGTGGAGGACTACAACCGCACCTATATTATCATGGACTACGCACCGGACCATGACTTGTTCACACAGATATTGCATAGCTGCCGCTATCTCGGCGACGACACATTGATCAAGGATGTGTTCCTCCAACTGCTCGATGCAGTTGAGTATTGTCACAGTCTCGGTATTTATCACCGTGACTTGAAGCCGGAGAATGTTCTCTGCTTCGACGATGGCCTTCGCATTGCCATCACCGATTTTGGCCTCGCGACTACTGATAAGTTGAGTGAAGAGTTTCGCACAGGCAGCGTCTACCATATGAGTCCAGGTGAGACACATCCTTGTGTCAGTAATATTTTGCTAATCGTAGTCTCTTCCCTCGTAGAATGCCAAGGCGGGCACTTCGCAATCACCGGGAATTACTCCCCCATGTTCAACGATATATGGTCGTTGGGGATTATTCTCCTCAATCTGGCCACTGGCCGGAACCCCTGGAAGTCTGCGACTCCAGATGATCAGACTTTCCAAGCCTACCTCCGCGATCCTCTCAATTTTCTTCCCACCGTCCTCCCTATTTCCCTGGAGCTCAACGACCTTCTTATTCGCATGCTAGAAGTAGACTGGAGAGAGAGAATCACGTTGCCCGAACTGCGTCTGGCAATCGAGGAAGTCAGCAGTTTTTATTCTGACGGTGTCGTCTTCGAGGGCAGTATGGCGCGCTGCCCCTGGGAATCTGGGATGGACATAGACAGCGACTCGTCAGAAGACACAAAGGGCAGCTCTCTGCCCGCGAAGTCGGAACACGCAGACCCTGTCTCTCGATGGAGCAAGGACTCGTCTTCCGATATCGTCTTTGCTCGGCACTCGAAGGCAGAATCGGCCTCCTCGTACGGAATCCCGTGGACGGAATACTCGTCCTGCGGAGCGACTTGGGCGTTTGAGTCTCCCTCGTCGTCGACGTCCGAGGATGAGATGGTGGTGAAGCTTAACAGATCGGAGACACCTATTTCGCCTCTCTCCGCTGGACCGTCGCCCCCCCTCACGCCCAGTAACCTTGACGCGGTCTTTGGGAAGAAAGCAAAAGTACCGCCCCGCAAGGCACTCACCATCGATACAAATTTCGCCCAGCCTATGTTCTATAACCTCAACGCAAGTATGGCCTCGACGAAAACGTCCATTATGCAAACTGCGGTAGAGTACGACCCTTATTCCTCCTCATTCTTCCTTGCCAGCAATACCTCTAACTCGTACGCCTCTGTCGCGATGCCTATGTCGATGCCCGCAAGCGTCGCTTCGCTGGACGACAAGGAGATGGACTCTCCTACTATGTGGGCGTCATCCGCGACGGAGATGTCTTCTCCATCTGTATACTCATCCGGCAGTAGCTCCGCCGATAGCATGAAATTCACAAGATCAACAACACCCTCCCCGGACACGGTTTTGTTCGGGTCAGGGTTCCGCACGCAGGTAGAGTCCCTACCACAATCCCAGCGAAGTCAGACTTCCTCGCCCGTTTGTGATGTAATGACCGATGTTCTCTCCCCCTCAAGGCCTTCAATATTTCCGTCCCAAAGATCCCACGCTGGCGATGATATCAGCATCAGCCTCGGGACTGAGCTCAGGAATGGGACACCAAGCCCCAAACCCAAAGCTACTAGCATCTTCAATCCTATCAAATTCTTCCCTCGCGTATCATCACCAACACCTCCGGCGTCTCCACCAAACTCAAACCCGACTGCGAACACTCGACGTACTTCTGAACCCTCCGCGTCCCCTCCGTGTGATAAATCGTCTCAGGCGTCACCTTTCCCGACTCCCTGGTGTGTTGTGTCGTCGCAAGGGGAACCGGCTCAGACGCGCGCGACGACCCAGCGTGCTGTTGCGCGTGATCGCCGAATTTCCACTTTTCGTTCGCCCAGGAATTGGTTCACGCCAGGGAAATTCTTCGCCTCGACGGGCGCACATTGAGTAGAGTCCAAGACTCCTCCCACGTTCATTTGTATATTTGTCTTCAAGTAGGTTTCATTGGTCGCATAACCTCACACCCTCGTTCATATTTAAATTTAAATTCTCCGATTCATTTGACATCAGCATTAGCATCATCATTCGACACCTGCATTATCACTGTCATTCATCATTTGCATAACCAACGATCCCATCATATATCATACTGCGTTATCCGACAGCCTCAATGTCCCTCATAACATCACTTGTAAAATCACCCATTTTGCTTACCACACCTCCTATCGTAGCCATTACGTTTTCTAGGCTGGTGAGCTGGTATGTTCCATACTACTGTATTCTTATTTGGACCCAATCACTGCGTGTATTATGGAATGTGAATTTGTGAAAATTGGACGCTATTACCAGATAGATCGATCAAAGTGCATGTTAGCGCAGAAACTCTTGAATAATAAATAAAATAACGCCACTGCTCACGTCCATGATGATTATTTGACCCAGTGATCGACGAAATTTTAAATGAAATTGAACGGTGGCCGTGACAGATGTTAAAGGCATGGGGGGCTTCCAGAATTGGAATGCCAGAAATAATCCATATACCTAGCATATTTCCAACACAACCCCAAGGAGTTTTTTGTCCTTTGACCCTTAGCAGAAGCAAAAAGTTCCAACTTCAGAACTATAGCTATGAGGTCACCAAGATCTTAAATGGCGAATCACGCCAACCTGGCGCCAATTTAGAAAGCATGTGTTCCATGTATTGTATTTGCTGTACAGTGGCGTGATGATCAACGAAGGTGCATTCACCTTATTCTGGGGGGGGGGGGGGGGGGGAGTGATTTCTACACAGGAAAGTCATTCAGTAGCCAACTAAAGAGGAAGGGGGTTTCTCTGTGGCTGCATGAATTTCAAGTTACAGTCAAACTGCAATTGATGGCAGGCTGTCCACATGCCCAATTTACTGGCTGAAGACATTTTGGCGTTGATATAGCGGGCACTGATTTCCATCCTTTCAGAAATGACATCCAGTAACTCCGAGTAGTGGGAGGTAACCCCGACGACGGTGACTTGAAGGGTGAATTGATTATACGTGATATGAATATGCGAAATCCAAACCGATCTAGGGCGACATCAGCTGTCACTTCCTCAAGCTGATCAACTGTCGACCTCGTTCCCGCTCGACATCACTCTTGCTCCTCAGCCCACTCCCCTTATTCAATTTCCGACCCGGTCCCCCAATGCCATCACCCATCGCCAATGGTGCATGCCCAGCCTGCAATACGCGGAACGCCGCCTTGATTACATTAATCGGGTTACGACTGCCCCACACCTTGGCGCTAATATCCTTGATCCCTGCGGCTTTCAACACCTGGTGCAAATTTGGGTTGCACCGCAGCCCGAATCCAACGGGGCGCTGCCGCATGATGACCTGCGTTGCGCCAAGCTTGGTGTTCAAGTCTGTCCATATTGTGCGCTTCTCAAACCGCTCGACCCAATCCATGTTTCGTACGGCCTGTGCGAATGCCTTACCCTCAGCGCGGGACGCATCCTCATCTTTGCCCTGCCCGTATCCGACCAGCCCGTCGCCATTTCCGACGACCATCAGGACGAACTGACGGTGAATCTTGCCCTTGCCTGTCTGTTGCGTGATTCGACGCCGGATGAGGGGAAAGCGATAGAGATTCATGAGCTCTTTTTGTGTAAGCGGAAGATTCTCCCGAGAGCTGGCGGATTCTTCGGTCTCATCAGTTTTGGTGGGTACGTAGTCTGGGGCGCCGAAATCAAAGCCAGCTTGCTCAGCAGCCTCGGTGAAGATGGAGGTATGGTTGCGGACAACGACCTGATTATGGTAAGGACTGTCTTTATCTGGAGGCAAGTCTAATATATCGCGCGAGTCTAGGAGGGGGTCAGGCGTCATGAGGTCAGGATATGGATCATTCACTGTTGGTGGTGGTGTGTCAAGGGGTTCTGCAGATATGGCGTCAGCGATGTGAAAGGCAAGTCGAAGGGCTCTTACTATCTATGGTCTGTTCTGGAATAAGTGGTTCTGCTGTGTTAACGGGATCGGGCTTACGAGAGGGAGGTAAATCCAAGTCGACATCTAGGATCAAAATTAAACACGAGTCAAAATCAGACATATTGCAGGTACCTCCTTCCTCGTCCTCAATAGGATCCTCAGCCTCCATTGCTCGAAACTCTGCCAAGATATCCTCTTCCTCTTCCTTATGCTGACGTCGAAATTGAATCCCGACCCCATTATATGAAAGAAACCGAGCGATGTGATCCAGAGCCACCATGTCTTCTTCCCCAGACTCAGTGATGACTTGCAACATTAAGTCCCGGAATTCTGCCTGATCCTCGGGTTCTAGCCTTTCAAGGGCTAGCCGTACGTCTGGTGTCTGAATATGTGCCGTGAGTTGGTCAATAAGACTTGGTAGCGTTGGGTCGTCTAAGAATCACGTTAACTTTCGTATACAGTACAAGCGTTTGGACATACATTCTTCCAGTTCCACCAAACTCCCTTCTAGCAATGCCCCCGCATTGTTTCCGAGGTATGCTTTAGAAGCTGTCGACAATACTTGTGGATCGGCCTCGAGTGAAGCCGCGAGTGCGTCTGTCGATAATATAAGCTAAAGCAGCATAGAATGAATAGATGATCATACATACTGGTCGGTGTTTGAGCAGCTAAAGAGTCAAAATTATCCTCTGGTGGATGCGTGAGGTAATGGTTGACTTTGGTGTACAGCGATTTTCGATTGAAATCTTTTATGTAGTGCGGCAACGACGTTTCAATCTTTTCGAGTTTGTTCTTGTTCTTAGTAGAAAGAACAAGCGCAGCAATTGTCTTCGCTAGTTCGTCCTCCTTCATCCCATGACGAAGGGAGGCAAACAGGCGGTCAAATTTATCGAGTGACCGAGACGGTTCTTGGGAGCTGGCATATCTTCGTCCCAGTGAAACAGAGAGTACCTGCCTCGTCCTGGAAGGTGGTTGAGCGCGTAGCACGCGTGAACAACGGCTTGGGCAGCTTAATTGTCGACAAAGCCGGTGCATACGTGAAAGAGGTCGCTGGCACTCGGAGAATTTTCCTGGGCTCATCAAATTTCCCACCTTCAATCGACCGACGTCGACCAAATGCCAGGACCTCAAGATAACTCACAGTTAACAGCTGATTCAATAGCTTCAAGTCTAGCTGGGACGGACATAGCTAATCTCTACGGAGTCGTCAATAAAGACAAGTGAGCCTCAAACTCGCGTCGGACTTTGTTTATGGCTCGGGTCTCTCATTTCACTGCTTGAGAAAGCGTGTATGGTCTCAATTTGTCAGTACCCGAAGACGCACGGGCAGTAATAAAGCCTTGGGATGAAAGGGAGGATACTGCGAAGTTTGCAGATTCTAGCGTCGATGATCAGGTTGGACCTGTTTCTTTGTTTTGTGTAGTATGTCTTATCTCGTCGTCAAGGTTATCATCCACATACCATTCACACAAAACGTTAGGATAAGGTCGGTGATATTGAAGCTAGGTGAGGCTATCTTATTACCGCAGCATGCTTAATTCTCCTCTCGTTGGATAGGTAGAGGAGGGGTAACACCTCGTCATCTTCGAATATACGCAAACCACCCAACTATTGTCGATTTCACGGATGCCGAAGCGACGAAGCCTCATCTCAATATCTCCCTCCTAGAAGGAGAGACCGGTGTGGTGGAATATCCCCTACGGGTAGCAGCCTTCACAAGTGTCACTTCTCTCTCCTTGTTCTTTGTACGTCTCCATGTCATAAATCCGAACCTATCCTTACAAGCATGGTTAAAGAGTGAGTCCGTGGGCGGAGAGGTTTCAAGGATATATTACATCGGTTTCAAAGGCGATATGCGATCTCCATACATCGATCTGAATTCCAAACTCGAGGTTCCTGCCTCTAATGCTGCAGACGCGCCTCTCGCAGATAAGGTTACGGAGAAGACGGGCGGGCAGAGAACAACGGCGCGATAGACTGGCAGATAGGATTTGTCTGACTAGACTCCCCTCCGGCTATTATATGGCTCTACACCATAAAGAGATAGATGCTTGGAGGATTTTAGAGGTCATCAATCAAACGATAACTAATGCATCGGTATTGTGTTATGAAATTGGGAGTTTTGCTCTGAACAACGGGTTCAGAACCTAGGTCGCCAGAGAGACGGATCGCACACGTCTCTTCGCGTGAATGGCATAAAAGTGAGGGACGATGGTTCCTTGAGGCAACCAACAGCCTAACGTCTGTAAGTAGTATACGCTCGTAGTCACATTCCCTGAAATAGATAATAGATTAGATCCGTTTCAACACTTATAACAGAAAAATCCACAAACCGATTTCAATGCAAGAGAGTCCAACACCTTGTCCAGGTGACGATTCGACCCACGAGAATAGGAGACCGTCTTCCTCATTCTGTTCTCCACCTCCTTAGCCTGCACGAACAATCTTGCCTGTAGAAAACCTTCAATCACCCTCCCATACACCACGAGCTGAGGCATCACTAGCCTACTTGTTCCGTTCTTGCGTATACTGTGCTCGATCGCGGTCAGCAATCCCATGGCCATATCCACATTTCCCACACGAGCATAAGCCCACGCGAGCATAACGTCATGCCGAATGTTTGGGACGAGTCCCTTCGTGTGCATGTCATGCGGGACCATCGCGGCTTCTTGCAGACTGCCACAATGTGCGAACGCCCATATAAACGTTGCAAATACACGGGAGGATCCCTTGAGCGGGGTCATGTTTGCAAGGTATTCAGTGTATAGTGTTTGGATGATAGCGTGCGGGCAGGGGAGGTCGACCGCGAGCATGATGATGGCTTTGTGAACAATCCAGCGGTCGTGCTTGGATAATTTCGTCTCCAGAATTGGGGCATTGGTAGGGAGATTTAGATGTTTCGTAACCAGAATGCGATGGAGGGTTTGCTTAAAGACTGGGCTAAGGATAGAAGAAGCGGGTATGCACCTGGTGAACGATATTATGACTTGAGCATAGTTTGCTTCTGAAGCGTGGAGCCTCAGCTCAGCATGTAACCAGCTGGTGGCAAGCCGCCCTCTGCGAGATATAGCTTTGGTACGCAGCAATGAGAGTGTATGCGGGGTTACATCAACACGGGTAGCGTTTCTCAGAAAGGACAGAAGTTCAGTCTGGGACGGTGGATGTGCGGCTGATAGAATTCTTCTGACAGCTCGAAGCTGTGCTGCAACTGTTGCACGCGAGACTAGTTTCGGTTTCGAGAACGGCAACGAGTTCGATACGTTCAAGGGTGGTATATCGTATGCACTTGGTAATGAAGGAGTAGACTCCTGAAAATGTGGATGCGAGTTGAGGCGTCCTCGGGCATTCTGTCTCGACTGGTCACGCGACCTTAGGTGCCCCACCATCATCGTGTCCTCTGACCGTCGTTTGTCTTGGAGCGTTCGTAAGAGAAGGACATAAGTGTGATTTGGTAACGCAAAATCCCGCTCCAGTTGAAGAATTCGAAGGGCCTCATCTAACCACCCTGCCTGGCAACAAACTTCGACAGCAGCGCTACGGTATCGTCTCCCAGTCATTTTGACACGCTCTGGGTAAAAGTCTCGATGATACTGTCTTACTGCCTCCTCGTAATTGAGAAGAAAGGTAGCACCCTCCGTAGGAGTCGCGAATCGGGCGATAAGCTTGACTACCTCGTCGTAAATGGGATGAATATAGCCTTTGAAGGCACACATGAGGGCGAAGCGCTTTACCAGCGGGCGACGTGTTGCCGGAGATCCAGATCGTAGGATGGCATTTCGGATATCTTGGATGGGATCGAGATCAGACGTGGATTTTGATTCGTTAACATATGGGAGGAGGGAGAACCACGCAGAAAAGAGGTCTATGCAAACGTTGGGATCTTCCCACTGTAAAGACGCAAGTGCGGCTTTTCGATAGACAGGATGTCGTTGTATTGCTATTCGGCGCTCTTGAAGATGGAGACGTAGACGATCTGCAGCACCATATCTAGTCTCCTGAACTAGCTTGACCAGTTTCGAATTTTCCGCCTCAGCCTGCGGATCTAGAAGGATGTTGGGATCATCGTAGAGCCAACTCGTTGTAGCCGCCCCCGATGCAAGGTGGTCAACGGCTGAGCGATTCGTAAACGCCTGGGTACTAAGTGAGAAGTGTGCTCGTCCAAGGTAACAAAATGTGTGTCTGCATATCGCAAACGCTCTCATGTCATGTTTAC
>QLOK01042343.1:0-15324 GCA_003313805.1 Tricholoma flavovirens
GGTCGACTAGTAGCAGCTCAAACTTGTTGACATCGAAAGGAGTCTCGACCTTGATTGCATCCCCTAAAAAATGAATAGATTTTGAATTGCAGGATCATCTAATAGGTGCTGGGGTGGAGACGGTAGTGGAGGAGCAGTTTCAGTGTAAAGCGCAGATGGAGAAATTTGATCTATTGAGTCGTCAGACCAGACAAACCCTCGATGAAATCGAGGATAATTGAGGGTAACTGAAGCTCTACGTTTCAAAGATGGATTAGACAAAGACCGTGGGCCTTTCTCGACAAACATTGCCACGTTCTCCTGTGCTCCCAGAGACTCACGCTCAGTTGTGAGTCTGGAGGAGAGCGAAACACTGTTCGTTGTCCTTCGCTCGGTGTCCTTCACCACAGACACAGCAAATCCCATGCTTGCAGTGATTTGGACAGATCTCGGATTTGCACGTGCCAAAGCTCCAGTTGTGGCAAGGCATGTCTGCACGCTTTGGACTGCTGCCCGAAGAGGAAGCCTGAGAGGAAATAACTCTTTTATTTGAGCACGGAAGGATTGGGGAGGTTGGCGAAAGCATTTGTGCGAGAAGTGGAAAATTGAGTTGGGCTCGGTTGTCAAGATGAAAAGGCTTCTTCGAATACTTGTCACGAACGTGCACATCGAATGAAATTGCAACAAGAGGATTAGATGGCGAAGCACGGAACAGATCCATGACAATGGCACGATAATCTCAAAGCTCAGCAGTGAGGAAAGAAGAAAACCACGCCTGCAGACCATGCACCAAAAACTCGTATCCAATCAGCTTCTGTCCGAAGCGGTCGTTTGGAGAAGGCTTGATCCTTCTTGATGAGCGCATAACCAGCTCCAAAATCTTTTGGATTATCGTGGTGATCATACCCTTTGTCCATTGAAGCAAAGAGCTTCTCAAAATCAACAAACAAATTGAGGAGGATCTTCCACCAGATAGTCCGAGGAAGAGGATCACTGACTGGAGCAAATTGAGCCTTGTTGACAAGGATATCCTGGGAGCTCTGAGGACTGTAGACAGAGAGCAGTTCCTGGGTCTTCTCAAGGTGCAGATCCGTGGCTGTCAGGTCAGACAGCTTCAACAGGTGAGGTGCCTTGGCAAGAACAGAGGCAGGAATGGCGCCTTTGCCATTGGATAACCCAAGAAGACTAGCCAGCTCATCAGTGAGAGATCCACCAGCGGTTGCGGCAGCTTGAGAGGTTGGCTGGAGATGATTGACCTTGCCATGAAGCAGTGCCCAAGCGAGCAACGTGGCAGTGTCGGCTGGCTCCGGATCATCTCCACCCGGTTGAATAAGAGGCGGTTCACCATCTGCGTTAGCTGAACCAGCAGCATCTTGATCCCTCCTTCGTTGCGTATATTGTTCAATATAATCTCGGTCTTCATCTGGAGTCGCTCCTGCTGCTTTAAGATGATCGAGGAAGGCAGGACCTGAGATAAATGTTGAGAGCGCTTCGTCCACAATCCTTTGACATTCTTCTGCATGAGCTCGAATGGTTTCGTCAGCCGGAGGGCTCGTGGGGCGAGAAGGAACATCAGGCATGGAGAGAAAGAGGAGTGATGACAATAGGAGGGAGTTTATGATAGGAGAGAAGATGACCGAGGAGTGTAAGCCATGAAAATCGAATGTTGATCAAACGGTTCGATGAACCCTGCATGTATTATGTCAGATAAGGAATAGACTCAGATAGAAATGGATGGAACACCTGCTCACTCGAAGGATTCAACTGGATGAGGTAGCAAAGCTAATAAATGATGCCAGAAGAATCCTGTTGAGTGAAAGTCTAGTTGAGTCTAAACTGCAGAAGATTGTGGGAGCTCTTACAAAGCGAGGAAATGTTATTATGAGAGGCGAGGCCTTGAATAACAAAACCGAGAGGGTAAGAAGCTGACAACAATATGAAGTGCAGTGCACTTACCTGTGTTGCTTATGAGTGAGATGGGGGTTGAAAGGAAGCAACACAGGATCTCCTAGTTGCACTTCAACTGTCTTATAACCTGGCATCTGCTAGCCCCTAGCACCAAGTCACGGACCATGCAAAAAGGAGGTCGAGCGGAGCTCTGAGACCATGCAGGTAGTGGAGCTAGATGCGTGATCGTGAGGTGGCGCAGAGGCCTACAAAAAAGCTCCTTACCCTCAGAACCCACTTTTAGGATGAGTTCAGTACATTTCACTATTATAAGTAAAATGTCTATCATACATTTAAGGCTTGCAGTGGAGGTTTTAATACACAGTGGCATTTGAGAAACTCAGCTGGTGTGAGAGATTTGTGTCATTCCAACCAGGAACATACTGATATGGTTTGGTGAAATGGACATGACTCACATGAGACCGAAAGTTATTTTAAACCTTTGAGTTGACACTGAGGTAAGAGTTAACAAAAAGCCCAGAGGCAACTGTGCAGGCATGACAGGAGAGGGTTTTCCCCCGACACCAGATCTATTAAAAGTGCATAGTATGTTATCAGGAGATCCCACTGCTTTGATAATCTGGAATTTGGTTGGGGTCCGTTATGACTAGACAGATTTGATCTGATAAGGCTAGATAATCAAATAGTGACAAGGAGAGGTCATGTACTGACACTTTGACTGCAGAGTTGTGGCATATGGCATGCTTATTTTGTCACATAGAATGGTTGGAGTGAATTACATAGTTTTATACTAACATTTCGTTTAAATGAATCCTTGCTAGAGCTTGTCACTTACTGATATGATACTCAGATCCTTGCAGGAAAGGGTCAGGCACCTGATGTTCAGACTAACAGGATTGTGACCTATGAAATTGCTATCCCATAACATGTATTTATTTGTTTCAATGAAACGACTTTATACTACCCTTTCCTTCAAATGTCATTCTTCCTAGAACCTGACAGCAACTGATAGAATGATCAAATGCTTGTAAGAAAGGGTCAAGAGCTGATGCTTCAACTGGCTGGATTGTGATACTATAGATGATTGCATGATGTACTGCAGTCCAAAGAAATTGTTGCCAGGGAATTCAGATTCCATTTGTAAACTATGCCAGTTGTCAAGTCCTTTCCTGAGGTTGAAGTCATGGGTAGTCATCTGGTAGTCCTCAAACTTAGATTTTCATTTAGAGTGCATTGGTTTGGGAGGTGGAGGTGGGGGAGATAAGAAGGCAAATAGATTTGGTATGCAGCTGTCACAACAGCTGCCATGTGATGGCTGTACAGTACAACATGCACAACATTGTTCATGCTCCCTCACTGCTGAATTCTTCAGAGGTTACACAAAGGTCAGTGCATGTGGATAGGACTGACCTTTATCATTGCCAAAGTATTCATCACAGACTTTTCGCTGACAAATTCCCCATGCTTTTGCATTGATGTATGCATCCATCACTTGAAAATCATACTCATCTTGTGTCATTCCCACTGGTGACAGGATGAGTGGGGCAGATACTAGTGGTATACTTGGAGTACTCTGCTGCAAGGTTTCTGTGCTCCCACTGTTGCGATCAGATCTGTATTACATGACACCGATGCCAACAGCTGAATGTGGCAGTGATCATATAGCCACAATTATTGATAATACCAATTGGTATTTACCAATTAGCTTACCGAGCAATGCTCGCAATGTTTAGTATAAAAAGTTCTATGTACATAGTTAGCTACCTAACGAAGTTGTTGTTTACTCTATCGAGTCCTCTACTGTTCAACAGGTTATGGGCCCTGGCCTTAACTGAATTTTCACGCTCACGCTAAACTTGAACTGATAACATCCGGATCAAATTTGAATGATGGCCGACGTTTCAAACACTCCGATGCACACGAATGTTTACTGTATTGAGCCCTTGACAGGTGCCAAAAATTATGCCATTTGGAAAATCAAAATGATGGATATTTTGACAGGGCAAGACTTGTGGGAGTATGTATATCAATGGATTGATTACACTACCAATGGATGTGACCCAACAAATAGCTTGGCATAAGAAGGACAGGACTGCACTATCCATGATCTGATTAAGGGTGGCCAACAAGATGTTGGTGTATGTTGCAAGTTCAACAAGTGTGAAGGAAGCATGGGACACATTGAAATCTTTGTTGGAGACTCAGGGGGCATTAGGAATTGTCTTGGCATGGCGGAAACTATTCCAGTCTCAATGCGCAGATGAGATGCCCATTGATGAACATATTTGGACATTGTGCAGCTATCAGGAGGAGCTGCACAATTTGGGACAGAAGATTGATGGGGAGGAATTCTCCATTATTCTGCTAAACTCACTTTCCAAGAATTGGAACAATTACATTGCATCTATAGACACTATGGTTCTAAAGGACGCACCCACATTAATAGCCCAAATTCTAGAACACGATTGATGGCTTAATCTGCAAAATTCGGATGATACAGCTTTGATAGGAAAGCCTGGGAAAAAGAAGTTTAATCATAATATCACCTGTTATGGATGCGGGGAAAAGGGGCACATCAGCAAGCATTGCCCGAAGAAGTCTAAATTGGGAAAGGGGAGATTGGGAGGGAAGAACAAGGGTCCAACAGAAGCTCATGTAGCAGTGGATGAGGAATTTGCTTTCTGTGGGGATTGTGGGAATGATGTTGCACTGGCCATCTCACTGGATGCCTGGTTGGCAGATTTGGCATGCTCATCACACATAGCATGGGATTGAGGTATTTTTATTGATTACACCCCTACCCCTGGACATCAAATTTCTGGTTTTGGAAAATCACCCGGACTTGGATGAGGCACAATATGCTTGGAATGTACCATGGATGGAAAAACCTCAACACTTACCCTAAAGGATGTGGTACACGCACCTGATGCACCTTTCAATCTTATTTTGATCTCATGCGCACTTGAGGCTGGAATAGCAGTTCTATTTGTGTCACCAGGGGTAAGGCTCCAGGCACCAAACAAATCTATTATTATGGAGGGCTGGCTGATGAACCAATTATTTGATATGAACATCAAAGGCATTGCCAAACAAGACCAAGCATACCCTGCCAAGGACAGCAGAACATGGGATGAATGGCACAGGATATTTGGGCATCTGAACATGGGATCAGTGAAAATGCTCAAGGAGAAGGACATGGTTTTGGGGATGGAGGTGGATAAGACAGTGGAACCTGCTACCCAGTGCAAGGCATGCATCGTGGCAAAACAGCATGTCCAACCTTTTCCCAAGAAAAGCCAAATGGAGATAAAGGGGATAGGAGATCTGACAGTTAGCGATGTGTGGGGACTGGTGCACACTCAAGCTCCAGAAGGATATCAATATTTCATCATGTTCACTGATGGCAAGGCACGATGCATGATGACATATTTCATGAAGGAGAAATCCAAGGTGTTTACAAAATTCAAGCAATACAAAAGTTTTATTGAAATGCAAACTGATCAGACACTCAAAAAGCTTCATGTTGATGGGGGGGGAGAATTCATTAGCAAGGAGTTTAGGAATTCTTTGCTGGACAACAGAATTCAATTGGAAGTAACAGCACCCTACTCCCCACCATAAAATGGAATTGCTGAACGATTGAACTGAACTCTGGTGGAACATGCGTGTGCAATGTTACATCAGCATGAACTTCCTCACTCTCTTTGGAAAGAAGTGATCACTTATGCAACCTATCTTAAAAATAGATCACCAACATGTGCAATCAAAGATTGCAAGGTACCTGATGAGGTCTTCTGGGGAAAGAAGCCAGATATATCAGATCTGCAGGAATTCAGCAGAACTTGCTGGGTTTTGCATCAGGATGGCAAAAACTTGAAGCTTGACCTGAAGTCATGTCAATTTATTTTTGTGGGAATTGCTGATGGTACTAAAGGCTACAGGTACTATAATTCCTGGACCCATCAGATTCTTACCTCTCGGAATGTGGTATTTATGGCTGAGGAGGAGAAATCAGATTTGGTGGAAATCCCTCACCCTGCACCGCTTGAGGGGGAGAGTGGAAATGATGGCAAGCAGCCTTCAGGTGAAAAGGAAATCAGGCACCAGAAGAAGAAGTAACACATCACACATCAGGAAGGGAAACGCACCACGAATCACCATCTTGCATACCAGTCACCCAGGAACGATCATCACATATTCTTGCCCAACCACTTGTAAACTACTGGCTACTGAATAATCCAAATGCCCATGGCCCAAAGGAGTGGCAGCATCACATACCAACCGTAGAATCTGGCCACATCATGATTGATCATGCAATGATCAGGGCAACACTGGAGGATGATCTGCTTTCAGTAAAGGAAGCAAGGGATAGATCAGATTGGCTGAAATGGAAGGGGGCAATGGACACTGAGATAACACAGTTAACCAAATGTGGCACTTTCAAATTAGTTGACTTACCTTCAAAAAAAAATTGCAAAGCCATTGTGAGCAAATGGGTGTACCACATCAAATACGATCACATCGGGACGATCATGAAACACATGGTGAGACTTGTTGCCAAAGGATGTTCCCAGATTCTGGGGATAGATTTTCTGGAGACCTTTGCACCAGTCATGCAACTGGAAACCTTTTGGTTATTAATAGCACTTGTGACTAATTTAGGACTTGTGATTCATGTGGTTGACATGGTGGGAGTGTACCTGAACAGAACTTTGGAGGAAGTTATTTTTATGATACAGCCACCTGAATATGATGATGGTACAGGACATGTATGGCAATTATTAAAACCTCTCTATGGATTGAAACAGGCAGGACAGGCCTGGAACGAGGAACTCAATCAAACTTTCCTCAAAACGAATTTCATGCGGCTTTTCTCGGATCAATGTGTCTATATTAGGCACACTGATCATGATCTCTTAATCACATCAGTCCATATCGATGACATGACTATTCTTGGATCAGATATTGATGCCATTGTGGGAATGAAAGCCAAATTGGGGAAGTACTTCACTATCACAGATTTGGGAGAGGCAAAGCAAATTGTGGGATTAGAATTGGAGAGGAACTTGGGGAAGGCTACTCTCAAAATCATGCAATCTTAATATATCAAGAGGGTCCTAGAAAAATTTGGAATGGCAGACTCACACCCTGTCAGCACACCGTTGGACCTTATGTATGCAGCAATCGAAACATGACCTGATATCTCATTTGCACTTCAAACACTTAGCCAATCCATGAGCAACCCTGGACCTACTCATTGGACTGCTGTCAAACATGTTTTCTGGTATCTTAATGGCACTTGTGACCTTGGAATTATGTACCAGCAAGGGGGAGAAGTTGAACCCCTGGTTTATTTGGATGCTGATTGGGGATCAAACACCAATGATTGAAAGTCTATTTCTGGATATGTCTTCCAGATGGCTGGTGGACCAATCTCTTGGCAATCTGTTAAGGTTGTGCTTATTGTGAGGGAGGAATCAGAGAATGCACGGGTTTTCTGAAGGGGGACAAACGAGACTTGGCTTCAACTTATAAGAAGTTGCGCCCTTCCTCTTGATTAGGGTTGTCTCTGATTTACTGGACTTGAATCCGAATGTGTGGGTTATGCACCAGGTTTCCATACTAGACAGCAAGTGAGGATGAAGATTCCAACTTTTTTTTTCCAAGTAGTGCTTAACTAATCAATGTTCAAACTGAATAGCTCGACCTAATGTGCGAGCTTATATACTCAGTACAAATGTTTCTACAATACTCTAGTAGAATCTACAATGACTATTACTAATAGATGAGTAAGATAACTCAGGGATTACATGGGTTGCCCGAAGCCTAGAATATTCCATAGTGTTTTCTCCTATTTTCCTGAGTTGTACTTGTAGCAACTGATTGCTAATTCGGTTACTAATCCTCATGATCCCTTCCTATCAGTCTTACTGCTGTCGTCCCGTGGGTTTTGCGATGTCAAAAGATTGGAGTGTGACACAATCAAAGAAACAACCCATGGTCGCATTATCATCTATGGAAGCTGAATACATGGCGGAAAGTCTAGCTACATGGCAGGTCATATGGTTATGAACTCTTACTGCTGAACTTGGCATTCCCTATTCCAGACCCACTATTCTCAATGTCGACAATCAGGGAGCGATCAATTACTCCAATAACATGATAAATCATGGCTGCACTAGGCACATTGACATCCAGCATCACTTTGTACATGAAAAGATCATCTCATGCGAGATAAATATTCAGTACTGCATGATGGACGACAACTTAGCCGACTTGCTTACCAAAGCATTACCAAAGCTGAAGCATGAGGATTTTGTTAATCGCTTAGGGATGGTGTAGGTGTTGAGGGGCAGTGTTGCAATCAGATCTGTATTATGTGACACCAACGCCGACAGCCGAATGTGGCAGTGATTGCATAGCCACAATTATGTATAATACCAATCGTTATTTACCAATTAGCTTACCAAGCAATGCTGGCAATTTTTAGTATAAAAAGTTCTATGTACGTAGTTAGCTACCTAATGAAGTTGTTGTTTACTCTATTGAGTCCTCTACTGTTCAACACCCACTGGAGTTGGGAGCTGTCATCGCACTTCTACTGTCAGCATCCCTGACAAGTTCATTATCGACATCCATCTGATCAACACCACCATCATTATTGCTACCCTCCTCATTATCATCACTCTCAGAATCAGTCATCTGATTCACTGCTAGTTGATTTGTCTTGGCTTTCTTCTGAGTGCTCTTTTCCTGTGACAGTCTCCCCTGCTTTCATTTGCCAATCTTTCTCTGCTTTCTTCTTATGGTCATCAAAGTACTTTGGTTCAACAAGATAAATTGTGATCACATCAATGCTTGTTTTGCATGCACCATGTCCCATCCGCTGTGCTAGGGTACACAGTGATGGTACATATCTCCATTGAATCATGATCTTGATATCAGGTATATCCAAACCCTATCAGTCATATAAGTCTCAAGACACTTGCATTGCATAAAAACCTCATATCATCCCAGCAGCATCTGTGCACATGATTCCCCAAATTTCCCCTGTTTGTAGTTTCCAAATCACCTCCTCTCAGAACTCTGGACTCATACCAGAGTGGAACCATACAATTTTTTCTTTCAAATGTGGTGGTAAGTTATCCCATTCCTTTTTGGCCATCTCATGACTCACATCACTTATTGACAAACACCATGAACTTTTTTGGAGGTGTGGCTCCATTAAGCTGCAAGATGCATTCAAGATCAAGCATACTCTTTGCAGAATATTGCATTCTCTTGACCACAAAGCTGATGTTAGATCTGTTGTTTGAGCGATGGATGATGATAGTATTGTTAGGACATAGCATTAGCTTCACCTTCACATCATTGAGTATAAGTGTCAGCATGGTGGCTGAAACAACATGGAATGGGATGTGAGGTGGGATGAGCCACTGTAGCCATCCAAGTTCACCATACTCAGGTTGGAAGTTGTCTCCCCATTGACTGATACAGTGCACTTTGTCAATTTTTTGTTGAACAGTTCTGAAGTGAATTTTTTAGAACTCCAAAAGGTTTTGATAGCGATTATCTTTCATGATCTTCTCTGGACTGACAACAATGACATGGTGCTTGTCAGCCTTGATCTCCTATTCCAGATTAATTCAATTTATGCCTTGAGCTAAGAAGAATTGTGACCTGTACCTTGAACAGCTCATCTGTTGCACAATCACCAGTGATATTGGCAGCACTTATATCCAATTTCTCAAGTTTGGCAACATTCTCATCACCTAAGATATTCAGAGCTGTTACAATAATAATGATTCCATCATCATTGAAGAGTAGTGATATCCAGAACATCAAAGTCTTTCCAGATCCTGTAGGTGAGATAGTGACACAGTCTTTTTGTTCTAGCTGTGCTAGAGCAGCATGAGCCTGGAAGATACATGGTAGAACTCTAAACTTCTTCTCAACTTTTGTGTACAACTTGGCAAGTGAAGGGATAGTGAACTTTAGACTGGACATTGGCAATGATGTCAGGTTCCAAGAAAGGCAAAACAAAATCTCAAAATAATCTAAGGTTTACATGAGTATATTGAAATGTGCTGAGGTGCTGACACAGCCTCATTTACAAGTTTTGCCAGTTGTTGAGGCACAGTAATAGTGTGTTGGAAGTTGCAGTCTTTGAAAATGTGGGAAAAAACTTTTACCATGCCTCATGAATGGTTTGGAGTCTGATTGTTGCCATCATATCTCAACAATGAATCATCATTGGTAGATATGCTTTGGTACCCAGTTTACTGTAAGGTTCTTCTTGAAGTATATACATACATAATCAGAGATATTGTACTCTATGGACTACAATTTGTGAATTGGCTGAGTACCTGGTGTGGCTGAGATGGTGACCAGCTATAGGGTTGTTCACAGTAAACATTTTTGGCTTCATTTTTGGCTCATTTTCATGTGTTTGGCAGAAGAATGATCAGAATGATCAAAAAAATGGCTACTGTGAACACCCCAGAAAGCAAAAATAACAAAAATGATGCAAAAATGCATTTTACATGGTCCTCAGCAGTGCTGGCAAGTGCTCGGCATATTCAAGCTCCCCCTCAAATGACTTAGTAAAATTATTTTCATGGGCTGGTCACTAAATTGGTAGTACCTCCTCATAGTCTTCAAACTTATAGTGTGTAGGAAATATATATATTCCTTTATACTATACTATATACCCCTTTGTACTATGACAAAAATAACTATGAAAAGAAAAGAAGATGAAATAAATGGCCACATATGGCATGGCGGGTGGCGCCCTGTTGTGGCCCTCCTTACCATGTCTTGGTGGCTCCTCCCATAGTGTTGCGCTGCAGCACCCCATATCCACCCTGTGAGCAGTTGCTTGCAGCAGTGGTGGGGGGTTCTGTCATCGTCATTGACCCTCATTGGTCCCCCTCTCCCTGTCATCACCCATACACATGAGCCTTCCTCCCTATGAGCAGTTGCTTGTAGTGGAGGGATCTGGTGCCATGGGCATTGTTGTCTCCCCCTTGTCCCTGTCATCATCCTGTTCTGCATTGGCAGTGCTGGTGCCATTGGCATTGGCATTGGTGCTGGCATCGTCATCGTCCTCCCCTCCCTCTCTTCCCCCTTCTTGCTCAGCATCATTGTGGAGAAGGTGACAGGCTTGTTAGCACCCATTCCACCCTGTGAGCAAGGGCTCACAGTGGTGGGAGGCAGGTGCTGGGCTGTGGTCTCATTCTCGTCATCTCTGCATGCCTGGCATTCTAGCCAAGCTGCACCCACAATCCACCCTACAAGCAGTTTCTTGTAGGGCTGGAAGTGGGTGCTGGGTCAATGTTTTGGGTTGGGGGTAGGCATCATATATCAGTGATGTGGCACTGAGAGGGAGGTTGGCTAGTGTTCACCTGACATGTCTCCCCTCCATGGGTCTCCCAGTGCCCTTCCCTGTTCTCCGCTGAGCCAGGTAGTTGTCATCATTGTCAGTAGTTAATATCTAAAAACTTTGTTAGTGACAAAAAAATGAAAAAACTTACCTACAGCCCAAGAGATGTCAATGTCTCTTGGGCCCTTTTTGCATTCCTTGTTGTATGGTGCTGGATCCATTGCCTGCACCTTCCATTCTTCTCCTGTCCTTGTTGTCCCCCTCATTGTGTGCCACTGCTGTTTTTGTCATGTCGTGTCATTGTCTGTCCCTGTCCCCATCATCATCCTGTGGTGGTTGTCCTTGTTGTCATGTTGTGGCTCTCCTTGTTGTCATGTGGTGGTTGTCCTCCTCCTCATCTTTCTGGTCATCTGTCTTTGTCCTGATCCATCATCCACCCCATGAGCAGGTGCTCATAGCGATGGAGTTGTCGTGGGTGTGCCATCTTGGTGCTGTCTCATGGTAAACAACATAGATAAAACCTAGAAAAAGGAAATGAAAAGATTAGTTAGTTGGAAACAACTTGACAAAAAAAATATTACCTAGGGCCCAAAGGACCTGTCCTCATTTGGGCCTGATGTGGTTAGTTTGCAGTGGTTTTGGTGTTAGTCAATGTGGGCATGGGCATGGGAGTGGGAGTGGTGACAGCTGGTGGTGACAGAGTTGTGGTGGTGGTGGTAGAGGTGTGAGGGAGGGGGCATCATTGTTGATGGTGGTCACTGCAAGGGATTAGGTGTCAGAGCAGAGTTTGAAAGCACAATGAAAATGGAACATGAGAATGACAGGACAATGAAAGCAAAAATGACCATCTTTGCAAAATGGGGGGTGTACTCCATTTTGCAAAAATGATCATTTTTTGGGTCATTCTTGACTCATTCTGAAGTTCATTTTTGAAAAATGAAAGAAAAATGAAAAGTGAAAATGAGCTGAAAATGGCCTGAAAATGGCTACTGTGAACAACCCTTATAGTGCATGAGATTGAAAAATCATAATATACAACTCAGCCAAACAAAATGACATTATACTGCCCTGGCCTTTAGATATTATTCTTCCTGGAGCTTATCATGCATGTATGAAACAGGAATGGGTCAGCAGTTCAAGTTGATGCTGTGTCAAACATATATCATATGATAAGGATGAATCATGCTTTGACTGATGGAATGGCAACATATAATATATGCATTTATAAAATGACTCAACATTGCTCAAACAAACCTGACATCCTGCTTGTAGTGATCCCACATCAGGAAATTGGGGTGGTGCCAGCTTGATCAGGCAGAGTTGATAAGATCACATCTGAATTGCAATAATTGCCCCGACATTAGAAAATAAAAATAAAATCAAGCAATCTCTACCACCCCCAGCTTGCTATCTTACAAACAACTGAAGAAATTCTGCCACTCCTATTTTTAATCTTTGTCTATTAGTGCAATAATTATTACAGTATGGTCATCCCTGAGATTCAGCTTTCAGTCTGATTTTAAAATAACCAAGCCTTATATTACCTGGCTCACAAATTGCCAGTCTGCCAGTTGCAGAACAACTGATGGAATTCTGCTGCTGGTCTTCTCAGTCATGATCTTTCCATCCAATCATTTTTGTTACATAGTCATCCATGATCTTGATGTTTCAGTCTGTTTTTCGAATGATCAAGCCCTGTACTTCATCCACAATTCTGCCACATTCAGGATAACCAGTTATGTATAGTACCTAACACTAATGATAGCTCCATCACAATAATCTATTAGATGACTGCTCCAATGCTCAAGGTATGTCACAGTTGAGCTTGAGTCAATGCTATTATGATGGTCAGCCTCAGCAAGTCAGGCTTGGCACCAAGTAACTTAAAACTGATAAATCCCCCCTGACAAGCAAAGTCAAAGAAAAGTTTGAGAAAAGTAGTAGGGCCTGCACATGTTTACAGCTATACACCCTGCCAGGCGACGTGCAATTTTGCTGATGCTGTAGACTAGGTATGGAGACATCAAGACAAAGATACATATTGCAGAGAGATTGTCAACATACATAAATTTTGTCACCTACAGTCTAGCACAGAATCAAGTGTTATAAGGGGCAGCCACATATTTCTACTTACTTATCCCACACATTCCATGTCCACAAATCTCCTCTCTGATAAATGTAGTCATCACTATCCAGCTGTGAAATGTTGAGAAGTAGAGGACTTGATGTAATGAGTGACTTTTTGTTTGTTATTGTTCAATAACTATGTACAAGAATATATATACTGCTTTGGGTCATTGCCAATTGTAAACTAAACTAAGTGAGGGGCAGTAACTAAACAAATGGCAGTGCACACCCGAACATTTCTTATTTGACTGTGCTAAGTATAGCGTTGGAGTTGCCGTGTTTGGCTCCCACTGATCAGTGCTCAACACTCCCCCTCGACTCCCATGCCATTCCCAGCTGTTTGACCAGATTGTCGTGTTTTGGCTTTGGTAGGGCCTTGGTGAATATGTCAGCTAGGTTGTCATCCATTGCGCAGTACTGAAGTTGCATCTCGTTAGAGATGAGTTTTTCGCATACAAAATGATGTTGGATGTTGATGTGTTTAATGCAGCCGTGATTGATTGCATTGTTAGAATAATTGATGGTGCCCTGGTTATCAATGTGGAGTGTGGTAGCTCCTGCGTATGGGATGCCGAGTTCAGTTGTAAGGGTCCATAGCCAGATGACCTGTCGTGCGGCCAGGCTCTCGGCCATGTACTTGGCCTCCATTGATGAGAGGGCCACCATGGGCTGCTTTTTCGATTGCCAGGGTATCGGGCTGTTAGCCATTTGGAATACATAGCCAGAAATAGATTTCCGGTCAATCATGTTGGTGCCCCAATCAGCATCCGAATAGGCCAGGGGTTCGACTTCTCCCCCTTTGGAATAGGTTGTGTGTGCCATTTAGGTATTGGAAAATGTGCTTGACAGCTGACCAATGAGCAGGGCTGGGGTTGCTCATGAACTGGCTGAGCGTCTGCACTGCGAATGAGATGTTGGGTCGTGTGCTGATGGCTGCATACATAAGTGATCCTATGGTGCTTTGATATTTGGGGATATCATGATGTTTGTTGTTTGGTACCTTTACCAGTTTGACATTTGGGTCGAGCGGTGTGCTGACAGGGTGTGAATCCACCATCCTGAATTTTTCCAAGACCCTCTTGATGTATAGAGTCTGTTTAATTTTTAGGGTACCTGCCTCCATGTCCCTATCCAATTCCAATCCTACTATCTGCTTTGCCTCCCCTAGATCCATGATGGTGAAGTACTTCTGCAATTGGGCTTTCATATCTGTGATGGCATCAATATCTGATCCAAGAATAGTCATGTCATCAATGTGGACCAACATGATCAGCAAATCTTGATCGGTGTGCCTAATATAGACACATTGATCTGAATACAGCCATGTGAAGTCCATTTTGAGGAAGGTCTGATTGAGCTCTTTGTTCCAGGCCCGCCCTGCCTGTTTTAGCCCATAGAGAGGTTGCAAGAGTTGACATACCCTCCCAGTTCCATCATCATACTCCAGTGGCTGCTGCATATAAATTACCTCATCCAAGGTCCCATTTAGGTATGCACCTACGACGTCGACCACATGGATCATGAGTTCCAATTTTGTTGTGAGTGCTATTAATAGCCGGAAGGTTTCCAGCTGCATGATGGGTGCGAAAGTTTCCACAAAATCTATTCCTGGAATTTGTGAGCAACCTTTGGCCATGAGTCTTGCCTTGTGTTTTGTGATCGTCCCCTTGTGATCACATTTGATGTGGTATACCCATTTACTGGATATCACCTGCCAGTCTGATGGTAAGTCAACCAATTTGAATGTACCTTGTTTGATTAACTGTGTCATCTCTGCATCCATCCCTGCCTTCCACTTCTCCCAATCTGGTCTCCCTTTTGTAATGAGAGCGGTTTATTTAAACCTTATCACATGACCAACACATCACATGATATCACGAGACTGCGCAGTAACGACATCACTAACAGAAGTAGTAACGCATGGCTTT
>QLOK01042344.1:0-14064 GCA_003313805.1 Tricholoma flavovirens
GCCCCAGTTGGCCTCTGCCTGTTTGATGGCACTTGCAATGCTATCATTACCCAGACACCCAAACTTACAGTTACTTTTGCCTGTGGTGAAACATTCAATTTGACATTTTATGTAACCCCACTTGACTCTTCCTGTTCTATGGTCCTTGGATACTGTTGGCTGAAACAATACAATCTGTTGATTGATTGGGATTCAGGCCACATCGATTTCTGCTCTATTAAACATAGAGGTCCAGCACCACTGACATCTCCTTTGGTAGCAGAACCCCTGCTGCACAACCCCTCTTTTGTGAACACACCATTGGTTCCAAAAATAGGACCAAATCTTGGCCCTACCTGCATTCCAAAAACTCCCAAAACCCCCTGACCACACATAACCCCCTCTCTAGTCTCCTTGATTAATGCTGCTGCATATCTATGAACTAGCAAACTTCCTGGTTCTGTGGCATTTCAACTTCAGATCACTCCCAATGGCACTTTTGGCAGGGCCGCTACTGAAGCAGTCCCAGATTTAACTTTGGTTCCCAAAGAATACCATGAATTTGCAGATGTCTTCAGTAAAGGAAAAGCTGATCCCATGCCTCCTCACCGTTCTTATGACCTCAAGATTGACTTGGAGGAAGGTTCAATACCTCCAAGCTGAATGTACTCTCTTTCTCAGTCAGAGTTGGAAACTCTGCACCTCTTTATTGAAAGACCGATATCCACTGCCTTTACTTTCAGATCTTCTCAACATGCTGAAGAAGGCCCAAATATTCACCAAAATTAACCTTTGGCATGCCTACCACCTCGTCCAAATTGCTGATGGTGAGGAATGGAAAACAATGTTCCGAACTCACTATGGCTCTTTTCAATGGCTAGTAATGCCCTTCAGGCTTACTAATGCTTCCTGCTGCCTTTCAATGTTTTATGAATGACATCTTCAGTGACCTCTTGGATGTCTGTGTCTTTATCTACTTGAATGACATATTAATCCACTCTGAAGATATGAGCCAGCACAAAGCTCATGTCAAGGAAGTGTTATGACAGCTTCACAAAAACGGGCTTTTTGCGGCTGCCCCGAAATGTGAATTCCACAAAGATTCTGTCGAATACCTCGGCTTCATCCTCACCACTGATGGGCTTCATATGGCCAAAGACAAAGTTCAAACAATTATGGATTGGCCAGAACCCTGAAGAGTGAAGGATGTTCAGTCTTTTTTGGGATTCTGCAATTTCTATTGAAGGTTTATTTACAGGTATTCTGACATTGTCATTCCACTCACTTGGCTCACACGAAAGGGCTTCCCTTGGCACTTGAAAAATCAGTTCACAGAAGCACCCATGTTAACTAAATGGGTACCTGACACCAAAATGATCTTGGAGACAGATGCTTCTGATTATGCTCTTGCCACTATAATTTCCCACCACATGGCTGACAGTGAGATCCACCCTATTGCTTTTCACTCCCGCTCCTTTAATTCCACTTAACTTAATTATGACACTCATGACAAAGAGCTACTCACGATTTTCAAGGCTTTCAAGCACTGGCATCAATATTTCGAAGGTAGCAGCACCCTGATTGATGTGGTCACCAATCACAAAAATTTGGAGTACTTTGCCACTACAAAAATCCTTACATGGTGGTAAGCATGCTGGTCTGAGTACCTCTCTCAGTTTAACATGGTCATTCGGTTCCATCCTGGCAAGTTGGGGGCAAAACCTGATGCTCTGACAAGATGTTGGGACATCTATTGCAAAGGGGGAAATAGTGACTTTGTCCTAGTGAACCCAAGTAACCTTCCACCCATCTTCACCCAAGAACAATTATCAGCTTCATTACGTGCTACTTACTTAGCAACTCCAATCATTTGATCCACAATAATTATGGATGTTGAGAAACTCCACAATGACATCTGCTCTTCCTTATCCCAGGATCTCATTTTGGCTGAACAATTCCCGAATCTTAGTAATCCCAAATGGACCATTGATGAAAGTGGCCTACTTCAGCTCAATGATCAGATATTTGTACCTGACATCTTAGACCTCAGGCTTAAAGTCCTTTAGTACAAATATGATCATGTCCTGGCTGGACACTTCGGGTTGAATAAAACCCTAGAAGCTGTTCACTGAGAATATGTTTGGCCTAACCTCCATACCTTTGTTCAGGACTTCTGCAAGTCATGCACCACCTGCAAAAGGTCCAAGGCACCTCAACATAAGCCTTACAGGCTCTTAAAGCAATTGACAGTACCCAAAAGGCATTGGAACTCCATTTCTATGGACTTCATTGAACACTTGCCAGATTCTTCAGGCCACATCACACTACTTGTAGTAGTTGATCAGCTTTCTAAACAAGGCATCTTCATACCTACTTCAGACAATATCACAGCACCTGAACTTGCCAAGCTTTTCTTCCGTTCCCTAGGAATTGCCCTAGATATGAAGATCCACTTCACTTTGGGTTATTACCCAGAAGGTGATGGCCAGACCAAATGTCTAAACCAAACTCTGGAACAATACCTTCATATCTTCTGCAACTACCAGCAAGACAACTGGTTGGAGATTCTGCCTCTTGCTGATTTCACCTACAACAATTCCCCTAGTGCTATGACAGGCATAACACCGTTCTTTACTAATAAAGGTTATCAACCAAACATCACCATATTTCCTGAATGTGAATTAGCCTCTGCCAAAGCATGTGAGTACATGGTTGACCTTGACAAATTACATAATGAACTACACAACCAAATGGCAAAAGCTCAAATTTGTTACCAAGGGCCCACAGATCACTGCAGAGAACCCGCACCTGACTTCCAAGTTGGACAACAAGTTTTTGTCAAAGCTGAAAATATCTGAACTACTAGACCCTCCAAGAAACTTTCAGATAAGTACCTAGGACCATTTGATGTTATAGCTCAACCTGGTACACATTCATTCACCCTTTGGCTTCCTGAACACCTTCGTACTATACACCCCATTTTCCATGTTTCGCAGTTAGAACCTTCAGTGCCAAACATGATCCCAAATTGTACCCAGCCACCACCTCCTCCCATCAAAGTTGATGATGACCTTGAGTACAAAATCGCTGAAATGCTCGATTCGAAGCTGAATAACAGGCATAGGTGTAAGCTCCTTTACTACATCTGTTGGGCAGGTTACAAAGGCACCAACGAAGAAAACTCTTGGCTACCAGCCACCAAGCTAGATCATGCTCAAGAACTAGTAGTGAGCTTCCATACTTGTTACCCAAGCAAACCCAGACCTTAATTCACTCATTCTATAGGGATCAAACAAAAGCAGTTTAATTGATAATAGTGGTAATCAACTTATAATCAGGGGATGCTCCTTGACTTAGTACTGCCACCATCTAGAACTTTTCCCATGGTTTACACACATTCAGAAGAGCATAGAAGGGCGAACATAAGGATAGTTTAGTGTCAAATACCTTTACTTAACTCTCTATACTCTACCTACTTTATGCCTCAATCACCCATATCTGCAGCTCCAACGACCAGACAAAAAACTGTTGCAGTAACAACAAAGAAGACCAGAAAAGAGCTCAAGGATGCAGACAGCCTTAACACTTCCATTAAGTCGAAGCAGCAAGCCATAGCATATCTCACAACAGGGGACTACATCACACCTGGTAAGCCCATAGATTTACACATTTTGTCTCATGTTCTCCTCCAGTTCAGCATCTCCAACAAACTACCAAAGCTGGTAATGGATGGGATTAGAGTGGTAGCCTTCCTTATGGAGGATGCTCACATACAACAAATCACTGATAGCATGGCCAAAGCCATCAAAACACAACTTTCAGACCATATGGAAACCACCAATATTGAAAACATGCACGATGCTGTAGAACATGTTACAGGAGCAGCCAAAGCCATCATGAGTAAGATGGATGAATTCAATGACAGCTTTCAGGAAACAGCCGAGCAGCTAGCACAGGCTACACAGGAGCTCATGGAGAAAATGACTGAAGCCACGAGTAGAACTCAGCAACAAGTTTCACTGACCTACGTGATGGCCCTTCTACAACAGCAACCAAATGCTGATCACACAGAAGTCATAGCAAGAGCGGAGAGCACAGATAAGCAAATCATGATCCACAAAGACCGAAACACTACTGACAATCCTTTAACTGATTTAGCAGAAAAAGACCTCATTGCAAAAGTGAATACAGCCCTCAACCTCATGGGCTGGGAAGGGTTGGACAAACCATATGACACCATGTTTCTAGCAGCAAAGAAGCTCCACAGCAGGAACATATTATACCAGATGAACTCAGAACCAGCGGCACCATGGTTATGAGAGCCTGACATCCAGAAATCCTTCATGGTGCATTTCGATGGTACCTGAAACAAGTTACACTACATAATTGCAGAATTTGTCCCCACCACCTTTGATGCAGGAAACAGCTACGCTCATGCTAAGATCGAAGACAGCAACTCTCTATGGGACAATGTGATAGGTTTTTCGAAGTACATCAAACCACCACACCTCCATACACCTAACCAAAAAGTTGCACACGTCTCAATGGGTTTCAACCATCGAGAAGATGCCAATCAAGTGATTTGTCAAGGCCTTTTCATTGAAGGAAAACATGTCAACATATGCAAAATGCTAGCGGAACTGAAGAGATGCCTGACGTGCCAGAAGTTTGGGCATTTCGTAACCAATTGCAAAGCCACTACAGACACATACACAAGATGCAGTTGCTATCACCGCACTTCTCAATGCATGATCACAGATACAGCAGCTTTCTCATGTGCAAACTGCATGGGTGACATCACAAAAGGACATGGGGCAGCTGACAGAAATTGCCCAATGTTCAACACACAGAGAAGAAAGACCCAAGAACGTGTACCAGAGAATAAGTATAAGTGCTTCCCCACACATAATCCTGACTCGTGGAAATTACTGAATGAACCAGACTCTAGCAGAAACCTACAGATACAAGACACAACACACGGCTCTCATCAAAAAGACACAAAACATCAACAACATTTCATGGAAGACTGGCAAGAAGTTCGCAGATCAAAAGGTCAACCTCTGACAACAACAAATCATGCAAAGAATACAACTGTGGGCAGGGGAATGGGAGTGAATGCAGGAGCAACACATAATGGCTGGCCTACAAGGCCAACACAGTCAACACTCAATGGGTTCTTCATGGGCACACAACCTGACAGGAGACAATCAGTGACTAACACCGACAAGCATCACCAGGCTCCTTGGAGTGAGAGGAATCCAAATGAGAGAGGTCCAGGCCCTTTGCTGAACCTGACACCATCGCAAAGAGAATGCACCCCTTTAGAATATGTATGAGAACCTGCAGACTGAGACACCCTGCAGACCTTTTCAGATCTGTCAACAGAACATCAACAAATCACTGATTGGCCAGCAGGACCTTCTGGTTAGTCTGAGATGCAACAACTATGACATATGTGCCATTCAAGAACCATACATCGATCATCTAGGTAAAACATGGGCCAACAATCAATGGACAGCAATATACCCTAGCACCCATGAAGTGGATCCAAAAGCAATGAGATCTGTTATACTAGTGAATACTAACATTCTTATAGATACATGGGTGCAAATCTCTTTCCAAGACCCTGACATCACTGCCATAGAAATCATGGGAGAATTTGGTACATTAAGAATAATTAATGTTTACAATGACTGCAAAAACAATGGAGCACTGACACATATATCTGCATACATGCGAGATCGAGAGCAACAAAGCTACAGGATAGGACATCCACACACGATGTGGCTAGGAGACTTCAATCAACACCACCCCTTATGGGACAAAGCACGAAATGCACACCTTTTCACTCATTAAAACCTCAAAATGGCTCAACTGCTGCTAAATTTACTCAGATGGTACAATATGAAGATGGCTCTACCTCCATATATACCAACACTACAAGCTCTGAGTACAGGCAATCACACCAGAGTCAACAATGTGTTCTGCAATGAAACACTCATTGATGCAGTGATCAAATGCACAACAGACAATGCAGCATGCCCTGTAAAAATGGACTACTACCCCATCATAATGCAATTCAATATACATGCACTGAAGGCAAAGTCAACACCAAGACTCAACTTCAGAATGGCAGATTGGCCAGAACTGGTAAAAACTTTGATGAAAAACCTTGCTAACCTACCCCCACCCACAGAAATCACATCCACCCAAGAATTTGACACCAAACTCAAAGCACTCAACAACACAATCAACGATGCAATCAACAAGCACATCAAAGTATCACTCCCAAGTCCATACTCAAAAAGATGGTGGTCATCAGATCTTGCGGATGTGACAAAGATGAAATGATTTGAGGGAAGATCAAAGTATCATTGAATGAACCTGCATCACCCAGTACATGAGGAATATCAAATTCAGTGCAACCTTTACTCGGAAATGATATGCAAGGCAAAGGCAGAGCACTGGATCAAATGGTTAGAAGGCCTTGACGAATCCTCTGTATGGCAAGCCAGCAGACTTGTAACTGCACCACCCACTGATGCAGGGAAAGTAAGAATACCAATGCTTCAAGTCAAGGATCCAGTGATGATACAAGTAAACAAAGAGGCAGCAGATAATGCTAGCAAAGGCCAGCTTTTCTATGAAACTTTCTTCCTGTCAGTTAACCCAACACTAATACCACCACCAGAGAATTTTAGGTACCCTCTGCCATGCTGGACTTTCCAAAACATCACAGATGAGCAAGTCCATCAAGCCATCAAGAAGATGAAACCTTACAAAGCAAGCAGATCAGGAATGGTACCAAACTTGGTACTAATACATGCCAGAGAAGAACTTGTCCCTCATCTTGGCCCATTATTTTGTGCAACTAACACTCTGAAATATTACCCACAGGAATGGGCTTTGACTGAAACATTAATACTCAAAAAACCTGGCAAACCTGATTACACATCCCCATCAGCATGGCAACCCATTGTCTTATCGGATGGCATGGCATGGTTATTAAACAGTTGTCAAGCTGAAGATATGATCATGATGTGTGAGAAGTTTGACATTCTACCAGCGAATCATTTTGGAGCCAGACCAGGACAGACCGCTACAGATTCTATACACTTACTCACAAAAATGATTAAAGATGCATGGAGGAAGGGACTTGTAGTATCAGTGCTCTTCCTGGACATCAAAGGTGCCTAGATATCAAACATCTCATCCATGACATGAGAAAACATGGCATACCAAATGAATACATGGAATGGCTGATTAGACAACTAGCAGACAGATGCACAACTCTCAACTTTGATGGCTATCAAATGGAAATCTTCATAGTGCTGAATGGCCTTGACCAAGGGGATCCTCTTTCTGTTATCCTTTATATCATACACAATGCTGACCTTTTGAAAATACCAGTAGTTAAAGCAGGAGAAATGATACTGCTCTATGTGGACGATGCAGCAATAGCTGCTACAGGCAAAACTTTTGAAATAACCTACCAAAAGCTAGGCAACATTGTGAATCGACCACAAGGCGGTTTCGATTGGGCCAAGCTACACAATTGTGAATTCCACATCAAAAAGTTCCAACTGATAGACAGCTTGAAGAAACTGATCCCCAACCCACTCAATCCATGCAGATGAATCCCAATCCTGAGAATGGCACTGGTTTTGGGTAACCAATGCATCCAATCAAAAGATATGGCACAATTTTGGGGCATTGTCATAGATAACAAGCTAAATTGGAAAGGACAGTGTGCTGCAGCTCTCACAAAAGGTGAAGACTGGTTAATCCAATTCAGTAGAATTGCACAAATGTCCCATGGAATACACACTAAGTATTTTCACCAACTATACTTGTCTATTGCAGTTCCTAGAATGCTGTATGCTGCTGATGTTTTTATTATGCCACATCAGAATATAGGCAAAAGAACAAAAAAACAGTACAGTGAAATTGGCAATACTAAACAGGCTAGCTTCAGTACAACACAGAGCAGCGATCATGATAACAGGCATCATGAGGACCACTGCCATGGATGTCACAGAAGTCATGGCCAATCTGATACCAGTAGACAAATACAGATACAGATCAGCTGTACATCTTGGGACACTACCGAAAACACACCCTTTGCACAAACCAGTGGAGAATGCAGCAAGCAGACTAGTCAAATGACATACCACACCCCTACACGATCTCATGCATAGGTACAGCATACAACCCAAGAAGATCAAGACCATCCAAACGACATGTTTTGACATGAGATGGAAACCAGGTGTGCACACAAAAATCATAATGAACACTGATGAAGCAATAGCAGAGATACAAGTGGACACCCCAGACATGAAAATTTTCACTGATGGCTTGGGTATGGAACACAAGATTGGAGCCAGCGCAGTCCTATACAGAGGTGGAAGACTCAAGTCTATGATACAATATCAGCTTGGCTCAGTACAGCACCACACAGTTTATGAGGGGAAAGGGGTTGGAATACTTCTAGGTACCAAACTAGCAAGAGAACAATGGGGGATATAGTTGGCAAATTTTTATATCAACAATCAAGCTTCCATCACAGCCACCACACTAATGAAACCTATTCCAGGTTATCACATTTTTGATGCTCATCACAATAGCATCAACATACTCCAAAAGAAAAACCTCGGTATAAGGATTGAACTCAAGTGGGTTACAGGGCACAAAGGGGTGGAAGGAAATGAGAAGGCAGATGAGCAAGTGAAGAAAGCCATAACAATAGGAAGCAGTGACCCCAGCAAACTACCCAAGCTACTCAGGAAATCACTACCTCACAGCAAATCAGCACTAAAACAGGCATATGGGGAGAAACTCAAGTGCAAGATGCAGAAAATATGGCTCACATCCAAACACTACCAACGCATGAAGAAAACAGACCCCATAGCCCCATCAAGCAAATACATCAACCTCATCTCACCACTTCTGAGGAAGCTAGTGAGCATTTTATCCCAGCTGAGGATGGGACATGCACCTCTAGCTAAGCACTCACACCACACTGGAAAAACTGACTCACCGATTTGTCCTGCCTGTCAACAGAATGATGAAACCATATCACACTTCATGCTGCATTGCCCAGCACACAGAGAGGCAAGGCAAACATTATGCAACTGATTAGGAGGAAGAGAGATAGACCTGACAAAGCTTTTCACCATGCCCAAAACCCTTAGCACACTTTTCGCTTACATCGCAATAATGGGGAGATGGTTCAGCACCTTCAGAGAGTTACCCAACTTAGAAATAGAGCAAACAGGGGGAGGAAGCACTTAGAATGAATTACATGCATCCCATACACCAACCCTACATTATTCACAGCCCCAGCACCATTTATTACAGTGCCCACAGTGCTTGAGGACCACACCATGGCACCTCCAAGCTGATGATGAAGCACACCCAAACATGGACTTAAACATTAGTTTACATCTTGTACATATTTAGTCTCTCACATATGGCTCACCACAAAAGAGAATAAATGGGGAAAAAAAAAAAAAACATATAATCATTCAGCTTGTTTGACAGACCAACCACCCTGAAGCCCATTTTCAGGGCCATGCTCAGGTTTTTGGGTCCATAAAGGACCAACCCCACACTCCTTAATGAATTCCCTATACAAGTCCTCCCCCATCTTGCTTACATCATCCTCATCCCACTCCTCCTCCCAAACTTTGGGCTGCCCATCAGCAAATCATTGGCTGATCACCTCAGTCAACAAGAGCAGCCACCAGTCAAGAATCTGCCTCAAAGTCTTGACTTCCTCTGTCAGTTCTGAACCTCCTCCCTAATTACCTGACCAATCCCAAGTTTGGCCTCCATCAGCCCCCCACTCAGTCCATCCCACCCCATCCAGACAGCCCCTTCGCACTTTTGTTTTGAGCCCTACTATGCGGTTGCATTGCTGTTGGTACCATTTGCATCTACCTTGTTTCAGTGGGTACCCTTGACAAGAAGACAAACACTTACTGCCCACAGTTTTCCTCTGGTATCTCCACCAAAGGGGTTTTGGCTTCTGTCAGCACCACCTCCACCCTCAGCTTTTTCGATGGACCCACCCCAGGTACCTCCACCTCCCCTACTGCTTTCCTCTTACCCTCAGCCACCCTCTGCTTCACCTTCTTTGTGGCATTGTGTGCAGCCTTTGCTTCTGCCGCCTGTACACACTCCTCCTCTGCAGCTAAATGCACTGCCTCCACCTCCTCCTCAGCTTTATGCTCTTGTTCCTCTTGTCGCTCTAGCTCCTCCATTCTCGCCTGCAGCTTGGCCTTCTCATCTCATGAGCTCGTCTCACTCCAGGGGCTTCAATGGCGGTAGTGGGGATGTGAGTTGTGGGGAATGACATGGCAATTTGAGGGAAAGAAAAAAATTCTTGATCAATTACCTAAAATAGGCCATCAACACTCACATGCCTCATGGTCTTGGCCCTAAGGGGGAAATACTGTTATATTCCATTCCACTTACCTCAGATCCAAGATCCGAAAATACCTGAAAAACCCAAACTTGATGTGTTTTACTTATTTGAAATACTTATTTGAAATTACTCCTAGATACAGATCATAGCTTAGTTACTTACACAGCTCTTAGAAATGACTACTTCAGCAACCTCTCAGCTTCTCAAAACATCACCGATCCCCAAGTACATACTTAGTATAAAAGCTTAGTTACTTCGTTTGTATTCCACAGTTCGAATATTGAATCTAGTCAATCTCCTTCTCATCCTTCATTCCCCTTCTTCATTCAGGTTCCGAATTGATCCCAAACTACCTTCGACTTACAACCTCCTTTAAATTGGGACACCATAACAGGTGAAGGGTGCAACCTCTTACAAGTTGAAGCCAAGTCCCTTCTGTTCCCTTGTTTGGCCCTACAGTAATTCCCAAATGAGTTCCCAAAAAGAGATCAGTACTTAACACCAACAAAGTGGAGACACAATTTCTAAGTAAGTGACCAACAGATTCATATGACTTTCCAGCACAGTTCAAGAAAATTAAATCATACAGATGCTTTCATCAACTTCTAAACATGGTTGTTTCAAAGGAGCTTTATGGTGCATATGTCACTCTCCCTCCTCCAAACACCATTCCCGATGAGATCAAAATTTTGACCTCCACTTCCCCAGCTTTGGATGCTTCTGAGTACAAAGAATGTTGACTTGAATTAATAACAATGCAAAGAGATCATTAGTTTAATCTGACTCACCTCAAGAAGTTTGGCCCAGACTTCATTTGGAGCAGTGACCATCTTTTTGGTGTCATCCCAGCCAAAACCTGACATCTCCTTGAGCTTTTTCACAAAAGCATAGTCCTTCTTAAGCTAGGTATGAACAACCAACAATATTAGTATATGTACATGCCAGAAGTCCAAGAGAAAGATGGCAGTTACAGCAGCCCAACGATTTTGGCAACATGAGACAGACTTGTTGAGCTTTGATCAGCAGAGCTGAATACAGCAACTACAATGCCATAATTAGCACAACTGAACAAGGATGATCTGGGCTGAGTGCACCACCATAAATAGATACCACCTCTTGCTTAGTTGTTTAGTTTACAGTTGGCAATGACCCAAAGTAGTATATATACTCTGTACATAGTGCCCTGCAAAATAACCAACTAAGCTCACTCATTCTTTCGAGTCCTCTACTTCTCAACAGGTTATGGGCCCTGGCCTTAACTGAAACTTATACATGCTAAACTCGAACTTTTGACACCCCGTATCAAGCAGTAACCATGACTGCAACACACAAGCATCTACCAGATTGAACCATTGACAGGTGCTGAGAATTAACTGTATAGAAGATCAAAATGATGGACATCTTGCTGGGACAAAATCTGTGGGAGTACATTGTAGGTACGATTACTCAGCCATCAGAAGTGGCAGCAAGGGCAGCATGGAAGAAGAAGGATAGGATGGCGCTATCTACAATCTGATTGAGGGTAGCTGATAAGGTGTTGGTATATGTTGCAAGTTCAACAATGGCTAAAGAAGCATGGGACACACTGAAATCATTACTTGAAGCTCAGGGAGCACTGGGAATTGTTCAGGCACAGTGGAGATTATTCCAATCACAATGTGAGGACAACATGCCAATTGAAGAACACATTAGGAAATTGCACAGCTATCAGGAGGAGCTGCACAGTTTGGGACAGAAGATCAAAGGGGAGGAATTCTGTATTATTCTGCTAACTTCACTTCCCGAAAGTTGGAATAACTACATTGCATCTATTGACACTACAGATATAAAGGATGCATCAAAGCTTATTGCACGTATCATGGAACATGATCGATGGCTCAACCTAAAAAACTCTGATGACATGGCGGTCGCAGGAAAGCATGGGAAAAGGAGGGTAAATCCTAACATTACCTACTACAGATGTGGAGAAAAGGGGCATATCAGTCGGCAGTGCAAGAAGAAGTCCAAATCAGGAAAAGGGAAATCTGGAGGGAAGCAGAAGGAGACGATGGAAGCCAATGCAGTGGCAGATAAGGATGAATTTATATTTTGTGGAGAGGACACAGCACTGGCTGTTTCACCAGATTCTTGGCTGGCTGACTCGGCATGCACTTCACACATAGCATGGGATCACGACATTTTTATTGATTACACTCCAACACCGGGACATCAAATTTCCAGTTTTGGAAAAGCCCCTGGATTAGGATGAGGGACCATACAGTTACAGGCTACTGTGGAAGGGAAAACCTTGAAAATCACTCTGAAAAATGTGGTACATGCACCTGATGCCCCATTCAATCTCATCTCAACCTCACGTGCAATCAAAGCTGGAGCAGTTGTTCTATTTTCATCACCCAGAGTCAGATTCCAAGCACCTAATGGAACGATCATCATGGAAGGTCAGATATCAAATCAGTTGTTTGACATGGACATCAAAGGTATAGCCAAACAAGACCAAGTATGCCCTGCCAAGCACGGGAGAGCATGGGATGAATGGCACAGGATTTTTGGGCACTTGAATATGGGGTTGGTAAAGAGGCTGAAGGATAAAGGGATGGTATTGGGAATGGAGGTGGATAGGACAGTGGAGTCTGCTGTGCAGTGCAAGGTATGCATCATTGCCAAGCAGCATGTCCAACCTTTTCCCAAAATTAGCCAAACTGAGATAAAAGAGATCGGAGATCTCACAGTCAGTGATCTATGGGGACCAGCACACATACAGGCTCCAGGGGGAGATCGCTATTTCATCACATTCATAGATGGCAAGTCATGGTGCACAATGACTTATTTTATGAAACAGAAATCAGAGGTGCTTGTGAAATTCAAACAATACAAGAGTTTTGTTGAGACTCAAACTGATCACATACTCAAAAAACTTCACATGGACAGAGGAGGGGAATTTCTTAACAAGGAGTTTAAGAAATATTTATAGGATAACAGTATTCAATTGGATGTCATGACACTCCGCTCACCATCGCAGAATGGAATTGCTGAACATTTGAACTGAACAATAGTGGAGCATGTATGGGCAATGATCCATCAGCATGATCTACCTTACTCCCTTTGGAAGGAAGCGGTCGCTTATGCCACTTATCTTAAAAATAGATCCCCAATGCATGTGATCAAAGATCACAAGGTACCTGACGAAGTCTTTTGGGGAAAGAAGCCAAACATGTCAAATCTGGAAGAATTTGGCAAAACTTGCTGGGTCTTGCAGCAGAACAGGAAAAATCATCAGGTGGAGATGGGATCCAGGCACAGAACACACCTGAAAAGGAAATGCATCACACATCAAAAACTCCATCAAAGATTCCAGTACCTCAGGAATGATCAACCTGTATCACCACGCAACCACTAATTAAATATAGGTTGCTGAATAATCCAAACTCTTGTGGGCCAAAGGAATGGCAACACCAAGTACTGGCAGTAGAAGAATCCAGTTTCATCACAGTGTATTATGCAATGATCAGGGCATCACTGGAGGATGATCTGCTCTTGGTAAAGGAAGCCAAGGGCAGACCAGATTGGGAAAAGTGGAAGGAAGGGATGGATGCCGAGATATCCCAGTTGACCAAATGAGGTACATTCAAATTGGTTGACTTACCATCAGACCAGCAGGC